>SNQJ01S0038496.1:209338-219762 GCA_010110895.2 Picea sitchensis
TCCTATTCTACATAGTCTATCTTGAGGATGAAACACATGGAGTTTGAAGCCTCTTTGGATGTTGTGAAAGCCTTCATGATGCATATCCCTAGTCATGTTAACCTGCCCCCTAAGGAGATGCCTTTTGGTCATCTTCGATCATCTTGAAATTTCTACCAACTCTCTAGAAAATGCTAGGTCTGAGACTTGGGTGAACTCTGGTGATGATGCATGCTCATGGTTTTAATTTCCCATTAGTTTGTGTATGTTTTGTCAAATGACTTTTCTTTTAAATCAATATGTAAGATTGTACACATGCAAGTATATAAGCAAGTTGACTTAGCTTTGCATGCTTAGTCATTTTGTGGATTTATTGTTTGTTACTACTAGAACGAGAATATGATTTCTTATAAATGTATGGAAAGTTGTACAAGTTTGGTTGCAACAATTTTTTATAATATACACTACCATTATTTTGAAAAAAAAATATTTAGATGTTTTCTCTTTCATGAGCTCTTGATCTTTGTCATGAAAATGAGTTATTGATCTGGTTGTTTATAACATGTCTTTCATTTCTCACTACCTTTCAAACTCATTGTTTTTCTTCGTCTTTCTTTTCATTTTTTGGATATTTTCAGAAATTACCTATGCAGTCTTTGTTGAGCCTCTTACTCATGTTTGCAAAACTTTTGGGGGTTCAATGCCTTCATTAGGTGTCTGTCTCTTGGTCAAGTTTGCACCTATAGGGCGTGTTTGGATAATTCAATGATTGAATCCATTCAAATTGTTCACGATGAGTGATGATCTAGTTTTCCAATCCTTTGTTCTACATGGATTAAAATGCCCATTTCCTCTTTGATTTTTTCTAATTTAATAAGTTTACCATAAAAAAATTAGTTACTTGCAAAACTTTCATTTCCACAAACAAAGAAGAAGATTCAAAAATCTCACCAAAGTGGAGTTGGAGAAATTGTTAGTGATACAAAGTTAACTTTTTGGAACCATGATTCAAAAAATAAAATCTAACTCTACCGAAATCATGGCCACTCTACCATAACGTCTCTTTGGTTATGTAATTTTCAAATACACTATAAAAATCCCTTCTCAAAAAAATTTACCATATAATTTGATATCCAAATATTTTCAATCAAATAAATAAATGGAGGGGACAATCAATGAAAGAAGCAATTGTTAAATAAGTGGTCAAAGCTCTATTAAGTTTCACACCTCCAGACGCTTAACAATATGAATGCTATGTCAGACGACAATCTCCCAATAAGTAAATATAGTCAAATTTCCACTAATCCATATAGCTCAAATACCTTTACATAATTTTTCTTACACCACAAACATAAAATTCACACACCTCCTTCCTTTCATTAAACAACATTTACCTTCTCCCAAACTATAAACCAAGGCCATCAAACCTACATATCAATGCCTTCCTTTTGCATACATTGATGGAATTGTTAATACTTTGATTGGCCACCTTTTTACATTATCCTTAATAGTGCTCAAACATATATAAAGCATCTGTTGACTAATTATTATTTATTATTTGCATGATATGTATGTTAAATTTCGACAATTCGAAATCTGACCATTATTTCCTAGTAAACCCTTGTTGTAATAAATTCATTAAGCAAATTTACTGAACAAAAGCATGGCTGAGTTTTAACGATCTAAATAAATAAATCAATGGAAGCACAATAAGAAAACCATACACATTTGCACACATAATTTTATGGGTAAATACCCCTAGAAAAACCCCTAAGGGAAAACCAGTACAATGTTGATTTTATTAATATAAAATTTAGGTTCCTGCCCTGGGATGATGGCCCACCCGAGGAAGATACAAAAGAACAAATAGTTTATCCTATCAAACCTCAAGATTAGTCCTTCGGTCTTGTTGGTTGCTATTCCTTGTTGCCCCTTTGCTCCTTTCCTCGAACCCTGCCCATGCACACTTGGATGGAAGTCCTTCTCCACCCAATCAATGAGATATATTGGGAGAAGGCCCATTTTGGGGAAAAGGCCATTTTTGGAGAGAAAAGCATGAAGTGGAAGAAAAGACAGGTGGAAGGAAAAGCAACACATGCGAGGGAAGCATGCGAGGCACGCATGCAAGGGAGACCTAACTACATTAGGGTTAAGGTTTTTGCAAGATAATGTAATGGCTGATAAGACAAGAATATGTAGAGGGAGAGACAGAGAGGAGAGTGAGAAAGGATAAAATTGCAACCTTTTGTAAGCTGTTGAGCTAGAGAAGAGTCGAGCAACTCGATCCTGAGGGCTAGATCGCAGGCTGAGGAGCCTGGTGTGATCTAGTCAGCTTCACAGGGATCAGGAAGCCTATTGAGATTGTAAGATCCAAGACTGTAAATGTGTGCATTGCGATATATTTTTGAGATATAATAAAAGAGCTTGAGAGCCAAATCCTTGTGGATGTAGCCCAGGAGGGGGTGAACCACGGTAGAACTTGTGTTATGTGACTGAATTTTATGCATCTCCATTGTTGTTAATGATTAAATGCTAGATAAATGAATGAAGGGACCAGTTAGATCTGATATTTCAGATGCATGAGTAAGAGTGACTGATTAATTAAGATGTTAGACTAAATAAAGGAAGATCACAAGATACAATTATAGATCCCCACTTATTCCCAGGCTGCAAGCATCTGAATATTGCAGCCACCCATAGGACTATCTCAGGTGAGACTGTGCAGTGCACCCTGTGTACCGCGCTGCCTTTTGGTTTACCAAGAGGGTCGATAGTTTTAGAGGGATTTTGTTGGAAGATTGTTAAATATGAACCTCGGTCAACTTATGACAGTAAGGTAAGATCATAGTAGATAAAGTAGTTAAACCCAAAAAATGGTTTTGTTTCCGGTTGGAACAGAATGGGATTAAGTGAATAAGATCTGTTGAAGAAGCGTAAAAAGAATGTCAGATCTGGTGAGAAAACGAGAATATAAAAGGGGATGTTGAGAACATGGAACCCAACGAAGGCAGAAATCGAGAGCTGTTTGGAAACAAAGGAGATGGATTTTGCACATAAATATAACAGAAACCTGAAGTTAACACCGTGCAAATACCTGGACAAGTACGTATTCAACGACTTGCATGAAGTATTTTTCTGTGATTTCCCTCATGTGTTGCAGGAGTGGATATTGAGGTTGAAAGATAACCACCCTACAAATTGGATCAGACAGCTAGAGTGGAATCCTGCAGAGATCGCGTAGTTACAACAAGTTGACAATAAATTTATGCATGTCGTAGATTTCTGGTTAGACAACATTGTTGCAGGATTTATCATAGAATTTGCAGTAGATACTGTGAAGTCTTATAGCGCAACAGAGAAAAATTTCTTGAAGGGACCTCAAGGTAGGTACATCAGATCACTATGTACTTCCATTAAGATGTTACTATATAACAAAGGTGTAATGAAAATGGCCTCAGACAACTAAACTTCCCTGCGTGCATGGGGGAAGCGGGGAAGCACTGAAAAAAGACAGAGAAATGGAGGAAGAAATGGATAGAGGAAAGAAGGAGGAGGCCTCGGGTCCAATCATGATGGAGGAAGACCAGATCAAGAAGATCATGGCAATAGCTGGAAGAACACGTAGTGGAGTACCCTACCAATATAATATGAACAACAAGAAGAAATCCATAGTCGTGAGGGAAGGCTTGGCAAGTGATGAAGAAGAGGTAGAGGATCTCCGAGCTATGGAGCAGATTGAGGAAATCCTACGTGTGACATATGAAAGGAAGAAAAGAGGTCCAAGAACAGGAACATAAGGAAACACTCCTATCCATGTCATTGTCAATGTGGAACCCATAAACCCATGTGATACTAATACACCAATAACAACACCATCGTTTAGACAATTCGGGGGAAGGAAGACATAAGGAAGTACATCTAGTTAAGGAGCAACAACTGGAGGAGCCAATTCAGGATGTGGTAGCCAAGTATCTACACCGCGCGGAGGTAGTAGTTCAACATTTAGGATGGCAGGACATGATCCCACCATCAGATTACCAAAATTCAAGGGAGAGGTGTCGGAGGACCCCGAGAAGCACTTGTTCATTTGTGAAAATACCTGGGAAGCAAAACAGATCACGGATGAAGACACTAAACTTGTGCAATTAGCCATCATGCTAAGAGATCTCGCACTAGATTGGTACATGAGCTTAGCTGCAAACAGTCCACCATGGAAAACCAGAATGATTGTGGATATCATGAAGCTACCGATAAATGAATTCCAGAAGCCTAGCTCAGAGGATCAATACATGAATGAGATGATCTAGAGGAAATTAACCAGTTTAGATATGGAGGAAATTTACCGGTTATACAGAACCACCGCACGAGAAGAAGATTATGTGAACCCAACTGCAGATGAGGTACTCAATTGGAGAAGTATCACGTCATGCGCATCAGACTCAAACACAGGGTTGGAGAATTGGCAGCAGATATTACATGAAGTCTCCACAAGAAGATGCGCAAGAATAGACTGTGCAGTAAGATGGGTAGGTACAAAGATAAGAGAACCTCCTAGATTTCATGGGGTGAACGACGTAGAAGAATTCCTAACAAGATATGAAGATGAAGTGTTACCAAATCAGAGGCTCTTAGCTCTAGATATAGCACTCAAGGCAACACTTGCAAGATGGTGGGGTGCACACAAAAAGACTGTTAAGGACTAGTACCAATGAAAACGATTATTGCGCATTAGATTTGGCGTAGAGTAGAAGAACCGAATGATGCAAAGATATGATCGAAAAGGGTCACCCATCGAACACTTGAAGAAGTGAATAACATTATGGACGATGACACCACCAGAGGAATGGCCTCATCACTTTATTCATACACTAGAAGGAATCCCAAAAAACTAGTATGTAGACCAGGAACTGCGCAGAGGAACTTCAGAATGGACAATATTACAACAGAATTTTACAATCACGTTCTCATTTGAACATGAGAACCCCAACATAGATTCAACACTCAAACAAATAAGAGGGGTAATATTCATTAAGGAACCAGAAGTTGAATTGATGACAGAATATCAACAACAAAATATACAGACAATGAAAGAACTATTGTCATGCTATCATGTGCAGGAAGAAGCACCATATGAAGAGGACCCGCACAACATTCATATAACAAAAGTTGAAGGTGAAAGAGAGGTGGAAGGTCCACCTCTGGAATCAGAAGTGTTTGTTGCACCGATCAAGGTGAAGAAAGTCAACATTGGGACAATTGAGAACCCCAAAATGGCCAGCATTGGAGACTACTGGGATGAGAAAATAGTAGAAAGCATAACAAAGTTATTGCGCGAGTACAATGATCTGTTCCCAATAACCTTTACAGAAATGAAAGGCATAGCAGGAGAGCTAGGAGAGATGAAGATACCTCTCAAATCTGAGGCTAGATCAATCAGACAACGACCATATAGACCGAACCCAATATATAAGTAGAAAGTAAAAGCATAAATTGACAGGATGTTGGAGGATGGAATCATAGAACTAGTGGAGGAATATGAATGGGTCATCCCTATGGTAGTTCAAGAGAATAAGTAGGGAGGGATAAGGATATGTGTCGACTTGAGGAAGTTGAATGATGCTTGCCTTCATGATCCTTTCCCTACCCCTTTCACAAATGAGGTATTGGAAAATGTAGGAGGCCAGGAAGCATACTCATTCACAGATGGATTCTCAGGTTACTATCAAATCAAGATAGCCCCAGAAGACAGGTACAAGACCACTTTTGCTACAAAATGGAGATCCTACCAGTACACAGTCATGCCTTTTGGGTTGAAGAATGCACCAACTATATTCTTAAGAGTAGTCATAGTTGCTTTTAAAGAATTCATCCATCAATTTTTAGAAGTATACCTAGATGATTGGACAGTATACCGTTTGTTGAAGGACCATACAGAGGTGTTAAGGCTGATGCTAGAAAGATMCAGGCAGTGTCAGATATCACTAAATATCAAGAAGTGCATCTTTGGGACACCTTTTGGGATACTATTGGGACATATAGTGTGCAAACAAGGATGGCTRGTAGATCCTGCCAAGATTGCAGTGATTGTTAATCTACCACCACCAAAATCAGTACGTCAGTTGAGAGAAACATTAGGACACACAAGATACTACAGAAAATTCATAAAAGGATACACATAGATCACYGYGAMAATGGAGAAATTGTTGAGAAAATATAGTAAATTTCAGTGGAATGAGGACTGTCARCAAGGATTGGAAACTCTAAAAGAGAAGATGGTAACAACACCAATACWAGTATTCCCAGATTGGGAAAAGACATTTATTGTGCATGTAGATGCATCCACTATAGCACTTGGAGCTATTCTGGCACAACCAGGAACAAGGGGAATTGGACCATCCTATAGCATTTGCTAGAAGAAATCTWTCAGAGTCAGAGAAGAATTAAAATACCACAAAAAGAAAAGGCATAGCTATGGTTTATGCACTCAAGAAGTTTAGACATTACTTACTGGGAAAACATTTCAAGATGTTTGCAGATCATTCAGCTCTTAAATACCTACTCAATAAGCCAGTGTTGGGGGGGAGAATTTGTAGATGGTTACTGTTGTTCCAGGAATTTGAATTTGAAGTAATAGTCAAGCCAGGGAAGTTGAATGTAGGACTTGATCACCTATCAAGGATCACTAATGGAGAGGAACCTACGAACTTAGAGGACAACTTCCCTGATGCACATTTATTTTCAATCCAAGTAGCTGATGAATATTTTACTGACATCATACAATACTTGAGCACAGGGACCGCGCCACAAGAATTCAACACTGCGTAGAAGAAAAATATGGTAGTCTGAGCTGCAAACTATCAATTGATTGCAGGACACTTATATAAGATGGGTGCAGACAACATCTTGAGAAAATGAGTACTAGAACATGAAAGACCTAGGATTTTATGATCCAGATTATTTTGAGAATGACATGAAGGCAGAAATATAACCAAGATATAACAATGAAATACACAAAAATATAGAAGAGAACACATAAATATAGTGAAACCTGATTTCTATTAATGAATAAGATAGAAAAACAATGTAGAATACAAATTGGAAAAATCGGGTAGCTTATCTCTAAAAAGAAAGAGATGTTGGTTACGCTTCATTCACAAGAATCTTTACATCACACTCCATTGCATGCTTAAAGGGCCTCCTTCACCTCAATTATGTATGAGAGAGTGAGAGGAAAACAATTCCCATGATGCATGTGGGATAAATTGGAAAAAGTTTATAAAATTCCATAGGCATGTAAAATACTATGACTTCCCGAGCAGTCACCCATCCAAGTAATACTCTAGCCCGAGTGCGCTTAACTGTGGAGTTCTAATGGGATCCGATGCATTAACGTTATGTTGTAGGCATGTACATAAGATCATTACATGATGTTTGTAATTAGCAAATGAAGATGACATTACATTCCATTCTCCACCAAAAGGTTGAATGTCATGGTTTATCAAAACCACAAGCTCAAAATGGTGATTCATTGGAAAAGGTGGATGGCCACCGAGATCCACTTGGATCATTCCTCCCCCCTTAGGAAACAATGGTCCCCATTGCATCAAGTTCCCTTGGAAGATGGGGAGACTTATGCTAAATCTGAAGCTTGGTGTGTTGCTTGCCTTGTTGAAGAAGTTGGCATGCTTAGCTTGTTGCAGGCTGTCATGAATTTGTTGCTGGAGGGGTTGAATCCATTCAACCAATCTAGCTGCATGATCTACCTAAATGTGCGAGGAATTTGTCAGTGAAAATGAAACATGAAGAGTATGAAGGGTTATGTTATAAACTTGCTTGATTGGGCAGTGTGGAGGCACCCTCGTAGGTGCAACGAGAACATCTTGGTACTCTTCTACAATCTCGTCGATCTGCCTCTGTTGGATAGAAAGGTTTTGGTTTAAGGATGCAGTGGTTGCAGTGTCCTTCTATTCACCTTCTGATCAGATTGTGAAGAGTCTAAACTTTGCAGTATGAGAGATTACTTTGTGGAATTGTTTTGGTGTGAAAATAGTTGAAACTACCTATGCTATCCTGTATAGTTGACCCCCCAGAGTAACAATGGTGCTACGGGGTCGAGACTCATAAATATAATGACACCTCTACATATATGGGTGGCCTAATAGAACATCACATGCTTCTAGTGAGGAAACATCACATAATACCTCATCCTTGAAGGGCTTGATGTCGTAGGATATGCAACATTGTTGGCTGACACGAAGATCTTGACCTAGGCGAAGCCACCCAACGTTGTATGGCTGCGGGTGTGGTGTTGTTGGAAAATACAACTACTTGACAACCTCTACTGAGATGATGTTCTTTTGGATTCCACTATCAACAATAAAATGCAGTGGGGTCCCCTTCACCCACATCTGTGAATGGAAGAGTCACTCCCCTTCCTTAGGATCCTCTTCTGGTTGGATTGTTGTAGTTGCGACAGTAGCAGTGGGTTCTGCATCAATGATATGTCTCCTTTTATCATTTTTTGAATCAGGGTCCAAGTTGGGGTTTGGATATTTATCTTTGAGCTTGGCCATCAATGACTGTATTGAGTGACATTCATCAGTTTTATGCCAAGGGATGTTGTGGAACTCACACCACTTTCCAGTGTCTTTATTAGACTTCCTGTTACCCTTATTTGCCTGCATCTGGAGCTGGCTCTCTTGAGGTTGGCCTTCCTTGCTCTGTCCTTCATTATGTGAGTTAGAGTTTCCTTTTCCATGCCTCTCCCACTTACTCTGCTGCTTGAATTTTTGCTCAATTTTGATTGCATATCGATAAGCAGCTCCCAATGAGGAGATGTCCAGAAAATCCATCTTTGTTTGGATATACCTATGTAGACCACTGTGGTACTTCAAAACCAGGTGTCGCTCGGAGTCTTTGATACCCATCTTTGAGAACAAGGTATGAAAGATGTTGGTGTACTTTGACACCATCTGATCTCTTTTCTGACGCAGAGTTGTCCATCTCATGTATTGGTCATCATAGTTTCTGACATGGTAGAACTCCTCCTTTAGGGCATCTAAAAAGGCTGCCCAAGTGGGTTCTCTCCCAAATAGTGTAGATTCATCTGTGGTGTACCTCTTCTAGTAACCTTCCCACCAAGATTTGACATGGGGAAGGGCTTTAAGGAGTGCGAAGGTGATCTTTTCACTGTCGGAATTTTTTTGGATAGAGTAATAACCTTCTAGAAGATTCAACCATTTTTCTAGAGCATCTGCATCTATCTGGCCTTCAAATAAGGGGATATCAAAATTGACTTGTACCTTGAAGGGTGTCGCACTTGCGAAATGGTTGCTTGTTGAGGATGCCTCGGCTGTCGCCATCGATAGTCTTCGAAGGATCTGAGTGAAGTTGTCCATTATATCATTCCTTTGTTGCACAAGGGCTTCCTCGAGCAATGTCTTGAAAGGATCTCCTTCTCTGTCATCTCTCTTTTCTTTTGCCATGGGAGGTCGCTTGGGCTAGTGAAAGTGGTTGTCCTCAAGCGAAACTAGCTCGAGACCCAAATCTCTATACCCTGACCTCGTCGGGGACCTGTTATGAGAAATGACAAGGAGCAGACTGCTCTGATACCACTGATCTAGATTATTTTGAGAATGACATGAAGGCAGAAATATAACCGAGATATAACAATGAAATACACAAAAATATAGAAGAGAACACATAAATATAGTGAAACCCAACTTCTATTGTTGAATAAGATAGAAAAACACTGTAGAACACAAACTGGAAAAATGGGGTAGCTTATCTCTAAAAATAAAGAGATGTTGGCTACGCTTCATTCACAAGAAGCTTTACATCACACTCCATTGCATGCTTAAAGGGCCTCCTTCACCTCAATTATGTATGAGAGAGTGAGAGGAAAACAATTCCCATGATGCATGTGGGATAAATTGGACTAAGTTTATAAAATTCCATAGGCATGTAAAATAATAGGACTTCTCGGGCGGTCACCCATCCCAGTACTACTCTAGCCCGAGCGCGTTTAACTGCGAAATTCTAATGGGATCTGATGCATTAACATTATGTTGTAGGCATGCACATAAGATCTTTACATGATGTCTGTAATTAAAAAATGAAGATGACATTACATTCCATTCTCCACCAAAAGGGTGAATGCCATGGTTTATCAAAACCACAGGCTCAAAATTGTGATTCAGTGGAAAAGGTGGATGGCCACTGAGATCCATATGGATCATTTTAGCAGATGTCCATGCGATAATAATAGGAGGACATTATGCAGGAAAAGCTACCGCGCAGAAGGTATTGCGTTTAAGAATATGGTGGTCGACCATTCATAGAGATGCAAAGGACTACTGCCAGAGATGTGATATATGTCAGAGGGTTGATAAACCTAATAGACAAGACGAGATGCCCCTAAGACCACAAGTAACCTTGTAGATATT
>SNQJ01S0038497.1:11550-40393 GCA_010110895.2 Picea sitchensis
CTCAACCAAAGGGGGTCCAGAAAGAGAAAACACCATGGGACACATGTCATCACCATGTGATTTTGGACCCCCCCCTATTACCACTTACCACCCTAGGGGGTCTGGAATCCACTCTCCCCCCTCCGAAAACCGCTTTTCCCCCAGTTTTACCAGTTCACTTCAAAGAGCGTTTCCGGGAAAACCAGAAGAAATTTTGAAACACCGAGTGATATTTTTCTGCATAACGGGATGAAATTCAATAACCTCTCTTAGTGTTTTCATAGGTAATAGGAATTGGAAGAATCAAAGCCATCTTTGAGCACTATTTTTCAGGCTTCCATTTTTCCTGACTTTGTCATGTTTTTGCATTAGATGTTTTGGAAATATGGATATGAATTTGGAAGAATCGAGAGAGTTTTTTACTTAGAACAGGATCATATACAAAAACCTCCCCCATTTTTTACACAAACATCTCATATTGGGAGAATCAAATACTTCACCAGACCCTATTTTTCAAAATTGCAGGAGGTACAAAGTCAAAAGGACAGATGGAAAAGAGATAGGATTAAAAGGAACAGATCACCCACAGATCCCATCAAAACAATGCAGGATATCTGAATAAATCTCAACAAAACTCTATGATTATAATATGGAATCTAATTAGTTTAGAGTTTCCTAAATTTCATCCTTCTCATTTATGACAGGATCCTTTGTAAACAACCGATAAATACTTCACATTTCAAAGTATTAAGGGTTCGACCTGTGTGAAAGGCCTCCTAGGCCCTGGAAAATTTTGGGGGAAGGGAAACCCATGCAACTGTATGAATTCCATGTTTATTTCTTTGTGATATTAATACATTAAGCCTGTTTATGGCCTAAGATTCATCACAGTGCTTATGTTTAGAATGTTCCTTCTCTGTTTTATTTGTTTAACTTACAATAGTTTTCTAAGAGCAGTGTGACTGGAAATCATCCTTTTTTGGTGCTTCTTTCACCATAGAATATGCTTGTTGTGTATTTCTGATTCTTTGTTCCATAATTCATCAATTTCTAGATGCTCTACTTCAACTATCAGATTTATGTGTTTATTCTTCTACAACTGCATGTAGGGATTCACCCATGGTTAGGTGTCTCTTATGTAGTGGTTTTTGTTTACGTGTTTGTGGTTTCCCTAACAGGACTCATCTTTGGTTAGATGCCCTGTTTGGTTTCCTTCCTTCCTGTCCTTCTTCTAAAGCTGCCATAAGAAATTCACCCTCTGTTAGTTGCCTTTTATTACAGTGGGCCTTCCTCTCTTTCAAATCACCTCTACATCATTTTAACCTGTTGAATAGGGTGCATATTTTTCCTCAGTGTTTCAGGGAGGTTTTCAGCCTGTGTTAAACTATTAACCATTGAAGTTCGTGTCCTGACTCCATTTTCCAATGGCCTATTTTCTCTTATCCAACCAAACCATTTAAAAAACCAAACCCTGTACTATCATATCTAGCCTAAAATTCCCAGCAAACAAAGCTAAATCATATAGAGAGATCCCTCTCTGAGTCTTGGAGGGATATATCCTTGACTCCAAAGTGGTTTTGTGGTTACCTCTACCCATTTCTTCTTCAGCCTGAGAAATTACAGAGTGATAACATAATGGTGACCATACTGGGGAACCTTCCTCAGAAAATCATATCAAGTTCCATTTCCGATTACTGATGGTGGACAATGATCAGACACAAGAAGGATGAATCATCCACCTGGATACTCCAATCAACTCCACTCAGTTTCAAAGACTCCATTGGAGGAATATCCTCAAACATGACAAGACAATCTGAAAAGATCAGGTATGCAAGTTGGAATTTTATCCAAGACATAATTGGTTTTATTTTTAATTATTTCTTCCCTTTTTGTGAACCTGGCCAAGACCATATTCTTGAAACTCGTGTTGATAAAATTCAACCTAAGGATCCTCAAGAGATCAAGCCTAGTTTTAAATCCCCTATACATACTCCTACACCTACAAATATTCCATATAGATACAAGCCTCTTATCTGAACCCTAATACTCCATGATTTCCCCGCAAATTATTACAAATATATTCCCAGGTTTGATGGAGAATATGGTAACATCACTGCTGAGAAACAAATTCAGGTTTTTGAGAATTTTCTTGATCTATTTGAGGTGGAATAAGATGATGTCTGCATCAAATTTTTTTCTCTATCTTTGCAAGATAGAGCTAAGGAATGGTTCAAATTTTTGTCAGCTACAAGCATATCCAATTTTCATCAGTTTGTAGAAGTTTTCCTTGGTAAATGGGAGATCAATAGAAATATTTTTCTCATTTTAGAAGAATATGATCATTTGAAAAGACAATCAGGAGATATAGTGCAACACTTTTCATCCAGATTCAATCAAGTTTACAATTCCATGCATGTTGATATAAGACCACCTCCTGGTTTAGCTCTCTTACACTACCGATATGCCTTTGATCCAAATATGGAATTTCAATTGAGAGAAAGGAACACTACAACACTCAAGGAAATGCAGGATAGTGCAATAAGTGTGGAATATAATTTGTTGATCAAAAGGTCAAAGATCAAGGCAGAAGAAAAGAAGAAAATAGCAAAG
This sequence comes from Picea sitchensis, assembly GCA_010110895.2. Lineage (NCBI taxonomy): Eukaryota > Viridiplantae > Streptophyta > Pinopsida > Pinales > Pinaceae > Picea > Picea sitchensis. The sequence continues at coordinate 14,140 of SNQJ01S0038497.1, forward strand.
GAGCAACTGAAATCTTTAGAAGCAAAACTAGACATTCTGACCATGACAATGAAAGAAATGATGCATAAAGTTATCATGAGAAATGAAATTGTTGTCCAAAAACATCATGTTACATTGATTACAAAGAAAGAAAGGGTCATTGTTCCCAAACACTTTGCAACTCACCCTTGGTATCATGGATTGGAAAATAATTATTTCATGTATTCAATTCACAACATGGTCAATGATGAAATTCAAAATCATCTTGTAGAAGAGAAATCAATATGATGTGTATGTTTGATGACATTTCTTTCATGGATGATCTACCCAAGTATGATAAATACGATGAGGATTACACCAAGGTGAATTCTTCAAAACTATTAGCAGCATATTGTTGGGAGGAAGAAGATCAATTGCAACTCAAATATGACAATCAACCCGTGCATAACAATTATGACAGTAATGAGCAAAATGTAGAAAATATCAGGGTAAGGGGAAAGGCTTTACCCTTATGTTTATCTTCATTTCAATCTTTGAGAGAAAATTATAAGCAAGTTGTCGGTAGTAAAGATGAAGAATGTTCTAATGAATTTGTTGAGGATGTCATTGATGACATGGAAGCTTTTCTAGATCCAGGACTGCAGCCCTTGACTTACATTGTTAGTCAAACCACAGATGAGTTAATCCAAAATAATTTTGTACCATTAACCTTTAATTCATTTCAATTTTTAAACAAGACTCTTGAGCAGGTGTTGAAGGATAAACACACAAAAAATCAGAAATTTGCATTGGAACCAATGCAATAGTCGTCTCAATTTATAAAAGATCCAATAGCTCATGTGTTGGATGACTTATGTTTTCAAAGTCATGGTTCATTGGCCATCTATGAGCTTAAAAGTAGTTATGATATAGACATGATTAGGAAATCTTTTTTATGGTCTTGTTCAACAGGGGTCTCATTTCAAAGTTCGACAGAAAATTTGCAGCCATATCAGGAACGGTATAATGATGTAAAAAACATATTTTCCATACCCAATTATGACCATAAATTTGTTGAAAGTCAAGAAATAGGTTGTGTCTTTCCTGATCCCATAGCAGACTACATGGAATATTTTTTCAGCATAAATGATCCATCATGTTTTCAGCAGTGACCATTACACTTTGCAGTTTTGATTCTGTGGACAAAAGGTCAAGTTGTCCTTTTGATTGTGCTGACAAGCAGTCAAGCAATCCACTTGTTTTAGAAGCTACTTGACTGGCTTCATCAACATTTTTGTATTATTTGATTCAGCATGATTTCGAGCAGTGTCGGGTAGGTAGCGGTGTGCAAATAAGCTTAGCTCTTTGTGCATCCCTTTTAACAATTTTTTCAATCTCAATTTCAAATTGCAGTACAGTTTTTAGTTTAGTGTGCATTTCAAATTTCAGTCTTTAGCTTGAGTTGGTTTCAATTGAAGGATAAAAAAAAGTACAGGTTGCAGAATACAGTTTTGGGATCATCCCAATAGATAAGGCACAAGTCTGCAAATTCATAGTTATGTGGTTCTTGTCACCTCTTGAAAGAGTTTCCATCCCTAGGTGGCACGTGTGTTAGGGTCCTATAATCATAGGTGATTTGATTCTTCAACTATCTATTTGGCATTGCACTCATGATGAAGACATATGGCTTGTTGGGCTCACTTGATTTCACTTCTCCCTCCATCCATTTCACCCGATCCTTCATCACCCTGTTGCACCCTTCATTCCTTCACCCTACATTTCTTCACCCCTCYGCCAATTTCATCCCTACATGAATAAGCAAGCTTAGGATTAAAAAAAATAGGTCAATAATAAATGGTTAGAGGCATTGTTCATATTAATTATCTTAGTAAAGTTAATTTAATTAGATTAGTGTAGTTAGATTAGTAAAACTAGGTTAGGGTTTTTAATAATAAATTAATTACTAATTAATTAACAACTATGATTGTAACTAATTAACAATAATTAATTAAATAATTAAACAAAAAAAACAAAACCTAAAAATATAAAACAATTTAAAAAAATTAAAACATATAAAAATACATATAATAAATAAAAACTATATAAAACATAGTAAAAAAAACATAAAACAAAATAATTATAAATGAAAACAAAATTAAATAAAAAAAAAACACAAAAAAATACAAAATATAATAAAAACTAAATATAATAAAACAAAATTATAATAAAAAAAAACGTAAAAACAAAAACAAACTAATTAAATACTAAAAAACTTACCCTAAGTTCTAAACCCACGCCACTTTCCCCATATCCCGAACCCCCCCACTCACGTGACTCAACCAAAGGCAGTCCGAAAAGAAAAACCACCATTGGACACATGTCATCACCATGTGATTTTGGACCCCCCCCCTAATACCACTTACCACCCTAGGGGTGTCCAGAATCCACTCTCCCCCCTCCGAAAACCACTTTTTGTACAATTTTACCAATCCACTTAAAAGAGCATTTTCGGGAAAACCATAAGGAATTTTGAAACACCGAGAGAGGATTTTCTCCGTAACCTGATTAAATTCAATAAACTCTCTCCTTTTTTGCACAGGTGCCAGGAATGGGGAGAATCGAAGACATCTCTCGGCACTATTTTTCAGGCTTCCATTTTTCCTGATTTTGTCATGTTTTTGCGGTAGAGTTTTTGGAAATATGGAGATAAATTTAGAAAAACCGAGAGAGGATTTTACTTAGAACAGGCTCATATAAAAAAAATCCCCCAGTTTTTACACAGACATCTCATATTGGGATAACCAAATACTTCATTGGACCCTATTTTTCATAATTTCAGGAGGTGGAAAGTCAAAAGGACAGATGGCAAAGAGATCGGATTCAAAGGCACAGATCACCCACAGATCCCATAAAAACATTGTCGGATCTCTGAGTAAATCTCAACAAAACTCTATGATTGTAATATGGAATCTAATTAGTTTAGATTTTCCTAAATTTGATCCTTCTCATTTATGACATGATCCTTTGTAAACAATTGATAAATACTTCACATTTTGAAGTATTAAGGGTTCGACCTGTGTGAAAAGCTACCTGGGCCCTGCAAAATTTTGGGGGAAGGGAAACCCCTGAAAATGTATGAAGGCCATGTTTATTTCTTTGTGAGATTAATACAAAAAGCCTATTTATGGCTTGAGATTCATCACAACGCTTATGTTCAGAATGTTCCTTCTCTGTTTTATTTGTTTACCTTACAGTAATTTTCTAAGAGCAGTGTGACTGGAATTCATCCTTGTTTGGTGCTCCTTTCACCATAGAATATGCTTGTTGTGTATTTATGATTCTCTTTTCCAGAATTCATCCATTTTTGTATGCTTTCCTTCAACTATCATATTTATATGTGTATTCTTCTGCAACTGCATGTAGGGATTCACCCATGGTTAGGTGCCTCTTATGTAGTGTTTTTTGTTTACGTGTTCATGGTTTCCCTACCAGGATTAATCTTTGTTTAGATTCCCTATTTGGTTTCCTACCTTCTTGTCCTTATTATTCTAAATTTTCCATAAGAAATTCATCCTCTGCTAGCTGCCTCTTATTACAGTGGGCCTTCCTCTCTTTCAGATCACCTATACATCATTTTAACCTGCTGAATAGGGTGACTATTTTTCCTCAGTGTTTCAAGGAGGCTTTCATCCTGTGTTAAACTTTAAACCATTGAAGTTAATGTCTTGACTCCATTTCCCAATGGCCTATTTTCTCTAATCCAACCAAACCATTTAAAAAACAAAACCTTGTACTATCATAACTAGCCTAAAATTCCTAGCAAACAAAGCTAAATCATAAGAGAGATACCTCTCTGAGTCTTGGAGGGATAGATCCTTGACTCCAAAGTGGTTTTTTGGTTACCTCTTCCCATTTATTCTTCATCCTGAGAAATTACAGAGTGCTAACAGTGGGGAGGAATCCCTTCATGTGGGTTTGGTAGTGGGTTTAATATTTTCTCTCCTAGTCACATGGCATCGCATAGATCTATGTATGAATCTGAATTCAAAGAATGAAACATAAAATACCATTGGTTGATAATAAATAACATATAATTCATGAAGAGGGACGAATAATGGGTTAGAGTAGGTCGTATGTATCCGTTAATCACTTAGTTGAGGGTTTTAATGGAGAAAATTGCTTGTTGTTGAGGAGAATAACCCATTTTCAAGAAGAAAATCACCCAACAGTTTGGTATTCCTCCTCAATGGCTTATCTTATCCTCTACCTCGTTAATTTCCATAAGATATTCACTTAGATTCTTTTCAATATAAGGTAAATGTTATCGTGAGATTTTTTAAAGGGTTTGAGTTGTGTCATGGATGGTATGACACCCAATTCCATTATCTTTTTAGGACTTTAGATTCTATTCATCGTGTTGATTTCCATGGGAATAATTTTTATTGTTCTTCTTGTTGTTGCTATTAGATGGGATTTATAATTCTCTAAGTATGCCAGTTGACATAATAGAGATATTCCAATTAGGGATATCACAAATAGTCCAATGGGGTATCCTATCACACTTCTCAATTTAAAATAATTAATATTTTCTCTATGCTTGCAAAAGAGATCATTCTACATGGAAAACTGAGTATTGAGGCCTCTTTCTATGGAGTACATGTCCACATATAAATGGACAATATTTGTACCAAGACAACATTCCCTATAAAGAAACAAATTCTTGAACTTACAAACTCCTTGACTTTTCCAGGGTTCACTCCAATTGTAAGTTAAACTGATTTTTTCGAGGCTTTATATCATGATATATTATAAAGTCATGACATAGATAGACACGTCTATTGTGACTCCAAATTTGAACTTTCAAGTTTTACATATGATACAACACGTGTCTAAAATTTTAAAGACTCTTCATAAATTGAATATTTATATGATCACAATTGCATCCAACTTTCAATAGCCAATTTTATTCCTATAGAAAATATCCATAGTTATTTATTCACATATGTTGGGAAATGTCATAAAATTCACACTTTCCTTGTCAATACATCATATTTTCATAATGACTCTAGGTTTTACTAGCATGAAATATAATGGATTCAACCAAACCTCTATTTTTCCTATTTAACCCCTTTTGCTAACAATGAGGATTGAGATGCAAGGAATCTAGGGTTCATTAAGATCTATTGTATTTTTAAAATTGTCTCTTCATTTCTCTTTGATTGTATGCTCCATCTGGTAGAAAAGATGAGAGAGGTCCCTTTATTCCTCCATTGGAAGTTGTTTGGATTATTCATTGTTGGGTTGACTCTTTGTACCTCCCGACCAAGAAATTCATAGTGTTTGGCATACCTCACTCTTGTCTTCTGAGGTCTCATTCCATTTATAAAATTTCATTTAGTATTATATGGTTAGGTGGATCTAATGATTTCACACCCATAGTGATATGGAATTTTCTTTCATAGGATTGATGTCAAAATAAAACATGCCAATAAGTTCGCATAGCCAGGGAAAAAATATTTGTATAGAATGCAACTAAGATGGTCGAAGCATATAAATCCCTATACTCGACCATTATGTTAAAGAATATAGTTTTTTATTGGTAAAGAAGGGATTTGAGGTGACCAACCCTTCTCTATGAAATTATATATGTATGATAAATATGATAAGTATATCACAATAGGCACTCTCTCCACTAAAGTGGTTATGTTTGCTTGCATGCCATTGCAGTTTGAGCAAAACTCATTGCATTCACTATAAGCACTCCTTTATTCTTTATGAGGTACCTTTAGACAAAACGAAGTGTATGTTATGGTTTCATGGTCATCAAATGAAAATCATATTACTATTAAGTATAAGAATTCCTTGACCAATAAATGTTTATGAATGCAAGATACCAACTATTCCATAAATCTTTATATTGATTTGTATCTAGGTAGGCAGAGTGGTTTAGGCTATATAAAAATTAAACATTTAGTGAATATTATTAATTTAGGTATTAAAATAACTCTAATTGCCTTATATATGATCACTTGCTAATGGATGCAACAAATAGTCAATTTCAAAATATAGATTGCTATTAAAAGTTGCAACGAGCCAAACTACAATTGTATTTCCATGATTTTCTTATTTAAGAAAAACTAACATGTTATTATCCCGTTCACATGTACTAAATGAAACATTATATATACCAAATTAGAATTTTCAAGCATGTAATTCCCTACAGTAATGACACCAAAAACACCTACATTAATACCTTATATACCATACATGTCTCACAATTATTATGCACGTGTGTCTCACAATTGTGATTGTCCTATCCATCCTATTTATTTTTCACTGTATCCAAGCATGACTGCTATGCACAACAACCATCCATTCACTTGATCATTTTTCCTTAGCCACCTTGTTCCTTTGTTGACATGTATTCATCTTCCAATAGGTGCACGAGATAGATTTTTTTTTCCTTAATACAAAGAGGCTGTCCTCAATAAAAAGGATGTCTAGATTCTATGGTCAAGGTTTCTTGGAGAAACCCAACCTTACAAGGTTTCTTTTTCAAGTTGGGTTCTTATGATAGTATGACTACTTCAATTATTGGGGAAGGTTTTTCATCTATCCTCCTTTAGTATCTACAATATTATAACCCATGATTTTTACTCTATGACTTATTGTGTTTTCTATTAGGAGAGGGATGTAAAATCAATCTTGAATTTTAGGTTCTTTTATCTTTTTTTGGAACAAGTATTTTATAGTCCCATTGACCTACTTTTCTGGTAATTTGTTAGACATTGATAAATTGATATTATATCATATATCTTTAGTAACTCACAATCTTCCCAGTAAAGATGAATGGTATTCATTTCCTTGGCATAATTTTCTTTAAAATAGATGAGCTCACCTTTCAAGGAAGTTCTTCTGTAAATGGGTTTATATTGTACCAAAGATATTAAGATGAAGCTACAATTTGGTTGACAATTCTTGACTGGTGCAAACTTGGTCAACATGGTGTATTTCATCTTGCATCTCCATTATCTCAAATATTTTTGGAGGTAGCTGGCAGAGTTTCCCATGCCACATTGATGATGAATTGTAGTTGAGGTTTGTGGTGTAGGCCACATGCTCTAACACTTGAAGCTCATGGAACCTGGAAACTACATAATATTTTCTAAGACCTGCAATTTATGTAGTTGGAAATTAGGACTTTTGAATCCATAACCTAGAATGTTGAAACTATGATATAACTTTATACCTCTAAAATTTGTTGTGTTTAAAACACACAACACTTCAATTTTACCTGTTGGTAGTAGACATTTGAGTCTTTCTGAGGCTTGCAACTTAATAATTACAATTATTTAGGCTTTCATTCTTCTGCAGGTGATTGTGTTTTGAAAATCAGAGACAACCAATGATTCCCCATTGATGTTTTGAACTCCAAATACTAAAAAAATCTCTAATAAACATCTATTTATAATTTTCAAATGCAATCCATAATTTTCATAATATAAAACCCTCTCTCTTACCAAAATAATAGAAAACATATAAAGTCTTTTCCCATAAAATCACTTCCTAATATTTCAATTTCATCTTTGTTTTTTTAGAAGAGAATACTACTTAACTTTATTTATTTCATTTATATGTTGTAGAATTCAATGGCTCATCATCATCCCAAGACTGAGTTGAAATAACTTTTTTTATAAAAAAAAATTAATGATTAAGGTAAATGGGTTCCAATGTTATTATCTATTGGGTGTTGGGTAACAATGAAACCATAAAAAAATGGAAGCCATGGAATAAAAAAAAATCCATTTGCAAGACATTAACATCCATTGGAAAGGTTTGGTAAAAATATTTAGGATGAGACATAATGGAGGACAAAATGTGGAAAAGATTCAAGTGGCACATGCCTATGACTATAGAGAGATGTGAAAAGAGAATTTTTCTATTCAACCAAATTTTCCCAAAATTGATTGCAATTGTGAGTATGCATAACCAATCTAGATATAATAGTAGAGAGATGTGAAAAGAGAATTTTTCTATTCAACCAAACTTTCCCAAAATTGATTGCAATTGTGAGTATGCATAACCAATCTAGATATAATAGTTTGTTAAGGTCAAATTTTATTTAAATATTCTAGGATTTCAACATCTTTTTAGTTTTTCTTTTATCGTAACATGAATATGAAATTTATCCCAGTTTTATGCATATCAAATTGGAAGGAATGGAAACCAAATGAATGCATAACAAGTGTTTTCCAAGATGTTCATTAAAAAATAGGAGAACTACTATATGCTAGTAATTATCCTACATGGTTAAATAAGGAAGGTATATATTCTTTCACAAATGTGAATACATTATTCCAAAAATAATTGGATCATGTGGATATCTCAAAGGATCCCTGTATCTTATGTTAGCTTATTGGAATGGCCAAGTGTATATGATTCTTCTGTAAGTTATTTTCATAAACACAAATTGGAATGAAAGAAAAAAAAGTGATATTCATGTATGTAGTGGCATTTTCATTCCATTCTCTATGTGTGTTCATATTTTTGCGGAGGAGTAATTGATTAGAAAAACTGGTAAAATGTATGCTACTTCAAATCCTTTCAATGAGCTATTTACAATGTTGTTTTTCATTGGGTAGGATGGAAGAGTACATGGCCAAAGTGGACAAGAAATAGAGTGCAGATTGAGTCATGACAACTTGCCTTTCAAGTAAGTCATTTAAATATTATTTATTTTTAATTGTATAATTCTTCTCCATTTTTAGGGGTTATAAGAGACAAAGAGGGAGTTTATTATGAATGTAACAAATATATGATGATACAAAATATTTCCATTTGATTTTTTCAGGCATTGTATTTCAATATAGATATTATATATCTCATTTAAATTCCATCGGTGGAGACATGTTCAACAAATGGGGAAATAGGTTTGGGATCCAAAGGAACATGATGACAATGATGGAACACTTTATCCAATAGTTTCACTTGATTCTCTAAAAAATGGTGAATTCTTTAGAACATTATCACTGGAGGAAAATTGAGCACTATTTGAAGTCCAAGAACAATTGGAGCTACAAAAAGATTTTGATCATTTTGTATTTGTACACAATGGTAAATTGATAAGAATGTAAACATGGATATTATGATTATAATATGTATACTATAGTATACCGAATTATTGGCATGTGAAACCTTATAGAGAAAATAATTCTTATTTCTTTTATTATATTTTGTAGGTTGGAAAATGATAAGAACATACCGTGCATTGCAAAGATGGTGTCAAACCTTCTACCATTGAAATTAGGGAATGCTAAAAATCTGTAGTTTGAAAATATAACATGCATAATTAATGCACATTATAAGAGCATTCCCCAAATGTAATGGACATTTTTTTTCAATCACTAATATTTCTTTTGGTTTTATTATTAAAGAAACTATACTAGCCCATTTATGACTATATTCTACCTAGACCTTCTTTCAAGGTGCTAAAGTGTGTATACCTATTAATATTCTGTACATCATTGCAATATTCAAAAATGAAACTATTCTTTATTTTTTTTGATTACTATGGTCTAAACTTACTCCAACCTTTTCCATGTGTTGAGTACTAATATGTTTTTCCCTGAAATATCCTAGACATTGTTTGCTTCCATATGATTTTTTTGGGGTTCTTTTCATATCTCGGAAAGAGAAATATGACAACAATGGAGTGATGCTCATTTTCACCATAACCTCACCTACTCTACACAATTTCTTACATGATTTAACAATAATAGAAACTAGAGGAATTTATTATAGCAATTTAATTCATTAAGTTGACATTCCATGACATGTTTGGTAATTGATTACAAGATATCCTTTTAACAAATTATTTTTAATGAATTTGTTAAATGGATTGGTTCAAGAGTATCATCTTGTGATTTTGAGTCTACCCATGGTGTTTAGGATGATGAGATGCAAGTGAAAGTGAACAATTTAAACTCCATATAACATCCCTAGTTGCAAGTGCCCACAAATTATAATGTAATTGTATAAATGTGATTTAGGATGGTGATCCAATATTCTTGGGTAAAGATCCCATATAGATTAATATGGTTGAGGGCCAAGATATATAAATGGTACATTGAAATAATTAATAAAATAATAATCATTGGCTGCGATACAAGAGGGATGAAAATGATGGGGGATATGACTCCACAAGAGAGGGGGCTAAAGGGGGATCCAAGGGAAAAACATGTATTTTTCTTGAGCTAATGTGCCATTACTATATAATCCTTCCTTTGAATTATTAGACACTCAATAATTTAATTCATGTAAGTGGGTTGGTGTGTGAGATTAACACATAGATTTATTGAAATCATGGGGTTGAAGTACAATCAACATTAGGGAGTGTGAGAGTCAACTTTCATGGGAGAAAAGGAAATTCGAATGGAAAAGAGGAGTTTTTCATTTTAATTTTGGGAAGAAAGAGGGGATATGAGTGTTGGGAAGATCACCATCCATGCTATACTTGATGGAAAACATTAATGGGCTATGTTTATGCTAGAATTGTGGCCAGTGTTCCTGTAAAAATGGGTTGTGTTCATGTGGAGCATTTCCTGTTGAGGAAATGGCTTAAGAGCATTGTGAAGGTTGTTGTGAACATTCCTAAAGTAGCTAAGATTTATTGGAGTCTCGATCTATGATATTCCTATCCATTTGAGTGCATTGGATCCGTGGAGGGAAGTGGGAAGTCCCAAGGGACTACGTGTAGTGAAGGGGGGTCCCATTCCTTGGGTTGTGCAAGTTGTGGTCAGGAAGAAAGCTAGTGGATTAAAATTTATGTTGGAGTAGAACCTAGGTTTTTGGATATTGAATGTGGAGAGTGGAAAACCGAGAGGGACATATCTCCTTGTGGACTCATAGCCTCAGCTTGGGGTGGCTTTCTATTGAGAGAAAATGAACAAAAAGTGTATGGTTAGGAGGAACGTCCTTCATACACAACTAATTGGTTACTTTATAAAAATATGAGTTTTTTGTTATTCTTTATGATGTTAATTCCGTCGTGTAAATGGTTTTATATGAATTTTGTGTGTTTTCTATTTTGCTTGAGTAGTTGCATTCATGTTTTAAAATGTGTTGTTAGATGCATGTTCAATTACGAGCCTATTGCCCCTTAGTTTGTTTTATATGTATGGGGTGTTTTCAATTTCATTTTAGTAGGAAGCTATGTTACAATATAGTATCCTAGATTTTAGTTCAACATTGGACCCATATGGGCCAAGGATCAATGAAAATTTGTAAAAACTCATTATTACAGATTTTGGATTTGTGACGGATTTGGAGAAATTTGTTAAAACATAGTGAAATTCCCAACTTTTGGGGTGGATAACGTGTAAAATTTGGCAAGGGATGCCAAATTTACAGTCGCAGAGTCATGTTTGATCATGGAAAGATAATTTTACAGCTTCCATGGTGGTTTAAAAATGAAGGAATGTTTTTGGTCGAAAAATAAAATTTTGGTATTTAAATATTAAATCTTCGAAAAATTATAATTTTCAGGATTCTTGGAAAAATTTCATACAGATGATGATGTGGACGATACCCATGACATGGAATGAAAAGGTCCATGGTGGCAGTGCCATGGTGATAGAAGGAAGGGATTTTGGAATAGATTTTGATGAATCAACAACCCAATCACTTGATTTTTAAGAATCAACGACCGAGATTTGTTTGTAGGTTTGGAGAAGCTTGACGAAGCTTGGATAGGTTTGGTGAACCAATGGTTGATATCACTCTGATATCAAAAATTGACGATACAAATCCAACATGGATGATTCTTTTTAGAATATTTCCTTCGGAAGAATGCATTTAGGAAAATTAGTTTTTGGGAGAATTCATTCAGGAATATACTTTTTGAGAAAATATTTTCAAACAAGTGCTTTTGGGAAAATAATTTCAAGAGTAGGGTTGTGGGCCATGGATTTCAGGAAGAAACACAAAGCCCACGAAGGTAATTTTGATAGGCTTGTGGTTTGTGGGTTTTGGGAAAATCCTTGTAACATTCTAGTTGACCTTTCTGATGGGAAAACTTTGTGAAGGTAATTCTGATAGGCTTGTGTCTTACGGGTTTCAAGAAAATACTTGTAACATTATACTTGACCTTTTAGATGGGAAAAGTCTGTGAAGGTAATTCTAATAGGCTTGCACCTTGTGGATTTCAATAAAATCCTTGTAACATGCTACTCAACCACTTTGATTGTAAAACATTCGCAAAGGTAATTCTGACAAGATTGCAGCTTACTGGTTTTTGGGAAAACCTTATGATAGGAGAAGGTAATATTAACAAAGTGCTATAGAAGTTCTGGAAAATTTGAATATAAATTCAACCTGCTTTAAGGAATGCTACAACAATAATTCAGTCAATTTCTACGACTAGTTTTTGGATTTCAAAGGTCATAAACTTGCAGAGGCTTTTTGAGGTCCTAAACAACATTTTTAGGGGGGTACACACATGTCTCCTACTTAAATGAAAGAACTCATTTTAGATATTTCCAACGATCCATTCTGAGTGCAAAATAAAGCCTGTATGATACAGTTATAGTTGAAACAATACAAGGTATAATTTAGTTGCAAGTTTACTTCCAGAGGGCATAACTTCTTGCTTAGAAGTTAGTTTTGGGAAAAGGAATAGTTTGTAGAAATATCATGGACATAGAAGACAACCATGGAACTAAAATTGGAATTTGGGTACCTAAAATTGTATAGGAAGGAAGAGAAGACACATGTAGATTAGAGGGATAAAAATGAGAAAATAGTCTAAACTTCTACATACCATAACTATCAATTCAAAGCCCAAATAAAGGTGAAATTTTGATGGATAGCTCAAAAAGTAGGACTCAAGATACCCTTTTGGATTCTTGGTAAAATTCAAAATGAGTTGGTGTGGGAATGTTGAAATAGGGAAAAAAATCCACTATTTCAAACCACGTTTGGGGGCTTTTGGGATTTTCAGAGGAGGAAAAGAGTCCCCAGATGGAAAATATAGAAAAAAATATTTACTCGACATTTCATGAAATAATCAAGCTAGATATATTTTCTAAAGTGAATTTTTTTCTAGAAATGATCAGTTTGGAAGATAACTAGTTTGGCTAAATATTCCAAGTCTAAAAAAAGGGGGTGGAAAAGGACAAAGTTGTGATTTCGATGTTGCTACAGATTTTGACTAGAGAATTAGATAAAAAAATATGAGAGTTTTTTTGAAATCACTATCATCAATATTATCAGTGTCTCATACAAAACAAAATCTAGTTCTTAACATATTTTCTTCTACATGCAACAAAATTTGGCCTCTGGAAAATAAAAAAAAACTAGTGAAATGTGTGCAAAAATGGGTGAGATGATATTTTATGGTACATGGTGTATGGAATGATTGAGAGATATCATGATTGATATGGTATATGCTTGATACATATCTTGGTGATGTTACGATACATTCTTGGTAATGATAGTACATGTTGAGACACATCTTGGTGATGCTATGGTTCATGGTTTGATACTTATTTTGGCACATGGTTGAGGCACATATCTTGATGATGATATGGTACATTTTTAGAGACACTTCTTGGTGATTTTGGTATGTGATATGGTACATGCAATGTTACATGGTTGATGCATGATATGGTACAGGTTTTGGTACATGGTCGATGTATGATATGGTACAGGTTGATGTACATGGTATAGTATAGGTTGATGTACATGGTATGGTATAGGTTGATGTACATGGTATGCTGATGGTTTTGGTATTCATGTGAGTGGATATTGTTAGAGTTTTTTGATGATTGTATATCAATGACAGAGACAATGAAAGGTTGGATGATTGGTTGATCATTAGTTACATGTTTATGTGACAGTAACAATGGCAGGTTCATGTATCAATGACAATGACAATGATAGTGGAAGTTACAGGTTGATCGGTGGTAGTGACAGTTTGAGTCTACACTTATATTTCAGGGTGGTGGGATGGGGAAAGGAAGGGGGTTGTAGCCTCCTTTCAGTTGGTGTTGTAGAATTCAGGGAGTTGTAACTTCCTTCAGGTTGGAGCCTGTAAATCAAGGGGTTGTAGCCTCCTTTCAGTTGGTGCTTTAGAATTAAGGGAGGTGTATCTTCCTTCAGGTTGGAGCCTGTAAATTAGGGGTTTGTAGCCTCCTTTGGTTGGGGTCAGATAACAGAGGGGGTTGTAGCCTCCTTCTAGTTGTAGTTGGAGAATTCAAGGAGTTGCAGCTTCCTTCAGGTTGGAGCCTCCTTCCAGTTGGTGCTGGAGAATTTGGAAGTTAGTGCTTCCTATGAATGTATTCTTGATATATATAAAAAATCATTCTATGTATTTCTCCCATTTGGGTTTCCACGTAAATTATGTTGTACTGTGCATCTGATGTGATATTGTTGAATTATCTTGCTTATGGTTATGTTCTCATGATATATTGAATGCAACCATAAATGATATATCACTGTTAAAGTTGAAGTTTATATATTGTGATTAAAAGTGGTAAAACGTTCTCATATTGATTCACCCACCCCCCACTCTCAGTATTCCAACTATCTTTTGTGTTGTTGTATTCTTCATCAAAGGAGTTGCCTTCATCATTAGCATATAAATTTTTCTTTTTCCTATAATTCTTCCATTTCTCTTCATTGTTTTCACTTATATAATGATCGTTCGTTTTGTTAAAAATAGAGTCCCTTTTGTAAGGACACTTAGGAGAAAAACATCCTACTCTGCCACAATCAAAGAACTTGAAAGGGATCTTACCTTTGTATTTTACAATTCCTTTCTTGAGCCTTCTGGCGAATTTTGCTTCTTCTTTAGAGGAGTCATTTGTTTGGTGTTCTTTTGGTCTTGTCCATTTTGATGCGTTGAATTATTCCTCGTTCTTTGATGGATTTTCCTGCATAGTTCTCATTTCATAGGTTTTTAGGATTCCATGTAATTCATCCATAGTTAGACTATATAAATCCTTCATTTCTTCAATGGAAGATATCTTGGGGTCAAACCTTGATGGAAGTGTTCTGAGAACCTTTTATACAACAATTTTTTCATCTATGGTTTCACTCAGTCCTTTGATAGTGTTAACAATATCATCCACATGAGGAAGGTAGGATGTTGTAACTTCATATTCTCTCATCTTGATATTTTCAAATCATCCCCTATAAGTTCGTATTTTTTCTTTCTTGACTTGATCACTCCATTCATATGTATTCTTCGGCTTGTCCAAAATTTCCTTTGTTGTTACAAAATGCATGAATTTGGTAAATTCTAATCTTGCTAATCCATCCGAAATGAAATTAATAGTTTTGGAGTTATTCTCATTGAGCTTCTTGGAATCTACAAAGAGTTGACTTTTAGCGGCGGTGTAGCCATTCTTGACTAACTTCTAGACATCGTATCCTAATGATTGTAGATAAAATCTCATTATGATGCTCTAGAATGCATAATCTAGTCCGTCAAAAAATGGAGACTTGTTTTTGGAGGTTCTTTCCTGGTTTTCCATGTGTGCCATAGGGATATAACTTCCAATAGTTAGACCATTTCTGAAGGAACCCACTCTGATACCAATTGTTGGAATATTTAGCAATATTGAGAGGGAGGTGAATCAATGTTGCAAAGTTTTAACACTCTTAAAACTCTTTTTAAATTTCATTAATCATACCAAAGATTATAATTAATAATGAAAAGAATTAGCCATGTCAACAGAGTCACAATACACATATATTTTACATGGAAAACCAAATGGGACAAAACCACAAAATAATTCTTTTAATAAAATCTTGTAGGAACCAACCTACAACCTACAGTTACAAATACTGCAGGTGCCAACTGTTGGGTATGTGTTATATTATTTGAGGGGGGTGAAGGGGGAAATGCCCCCGAGAAAAAGATGTATGCCTCGGAAAATGTGTCACATATTTTTCTTCCTTGGAAAATGTGTCACATATTTTAGGTGGTTTTTCGACACATGGTTTCTTTGCCGATGGTTTTCTATTTCTGGTTAAGGAATTAGGGTTGTTGACTAATCCAGGTCATTGGGTTAGGATTTTGGATGTCGCTGGCTCCTATATGTATATTGTATTGTAAAAAATGTATCACTATGAATGAATATAGAATATGTTGGTTTTCCAGTTTTGGGTTTCCAGGGGAAAAATATCCGTGTAATGTTTGTATTTTCCATTGTATATTTTTTGTTCTTTCACTGAATATCTGTTTGCAGCAGATATTGTACAAGGTTAAAATCTACACCAACTTGAAAGAGAGACTAATCTCATGTTCCTAAGCACCAACTCAGTAAAAATGTTTACAGACACCAACCTATAGGAAACACCAATCCCCCCAGATGAGAACCAACTCAACAATGCTTGTAGGAACTAACCTATCACAACAATATTTGCAAGCACCAACCTACAAAAGACACTAATATCCTACCTTGATCCACCTTTCCACCCTGAAAATACTTATATTCCTTGATTTTCTTTAGAATTTTCTCTTGAATTCTCCAACATGCTTCATCTCTTGGATATCCTTTAATTACAGGTCTTCCATGTCTTCCTTTCTTCCACTTTTAGTTATGCAATTTCATAATTTCTCATTGTCTTCCATCACACCACACTTTCTTTCTAAGCCTCTAAAACTAAGATCTCTAATTCTTGTGTACACATCCTTAAACCAAATCCACTTGATCAAAACAATTATTGCTTCAATACTTATAAATACCATATGCTCAATAATTTGTCCACAATAATAAACTACTCATCGGGTCGGCTCTAGATCCAAGCTTTCCATAAAAATAAGGCTTTACAAATCCTTCAAAACTGGAAAAATCCCCCTTGGTTTCGTGCGTGATCTGTTCACAAGATTCAACACTCAGTAACTATCGAATCTGATCCATATTTGATCTATTTCATAAATTATTTCCTTAATATTGGGCTCATCGAGGAACCGAAGAACTCAACACTTTTCTGATCTGTCCTTTGATAGATCATGATCGTTGATCTGTCTTATGCCCAAAAAAACATATACCTAGTCCTAGACACATAGGAACCATCTGATCCAGTCCCTAATTCAATCTAGGATGTTGATATCATTATCGTGTTCCCCTAATATCAGGAATATTGGGATATCATCCCCTTGGGCCCTCGGGATATTATCCTATCAGCCTATCGTTGGCCCTCAGAGTCTACTCCATCATAACACATTTGTTTGTAAATAACTCCACTCCAACAAGAGCCTCTCTGATGTCACGTATTTCGATAGATCCAATGATCCTCTAAGTTTGAGATCAATGGCTCTGATCACATCGGTCCTTCAACCTACACATCAATTATATTCCATCCTTTAACTTGTTCGTGGGATGGTTAGGCGGGGTCCACACCAGATCTATGACTGATATTGCATCTCCATGTTCGTAAACCTACGATATAAATTACTCCTCGAAAATCCTCATCATCGGGGTGATTCCACTACAATGGATCATAATCCAACAGATCCAACGATCCTCAGAGTCTGGAATCAACAACCCACAATAATTTTTGGAGTCTTCGTCATAGAAGTTTGTCTTCTCAAGTGTTCCTCCTAAACCTCCAATGACCTTCCATATGATAGGAATAGACATGAAATTCACTCATCAACGGTCTAGATTATTCCTGTTGTCACTCTAATAGATCGACGACAGTCATGATCTCAGAGTTACCTTCATTGGATTCCTTTTGCAACATCACACTCAAATAATTTGATGGTCTAGCCATCTGATCAATGGTTCATATTCTTCTAAGACCAATCTCTAAGTGATCCAACAACTCGTATTGTATCATAGCTTCTCTTATTAGACTTTCATCACCTAGACACACGTCAATCCAATGCTAATTGTGGGGGGGGGTCCTGTGTGGTTAGGATAACAATAGGCAAGGGGAATGCAATTAACCATTGTGTTGTTGGTTGTGGAGCATGATTATCTTCCTAATTGATATGAAAGTTTTTGATATATGAGTCAAAGAAACTGTAATTTCTTAGTCAATCTGGACCATTCATTATAAGGTTGCAAATCTTATGGTAAAATTTATGTTAGGGATTGTTTTCCCTAGAAGGAAAACCTATTTTATGTATGAGAGAATTGTATTGCAGTGACAGATGAGATTGAATATTGTATTCTGAGAGAGGATAATGTGAGAGAAATAAGAGGAAGTTATAGAGGGTATGATGTAGGTTGTATCCCTTCATTTGTTGGATAATAATAAAGGAAGGGCCTGGAAATTTCGCTAGTGGACATAGCCCACATATGGTGAACCAAATATATTTGTGTCTTTCTTGTATTGTGTATCTTCTATTTTTTATTTCCTTATTTGTTTTATTTTATTTCTCCACGATCCTTTTTTTCTAACAACTGGTATCAGAGCCAAAGGTAACTCATAGGAAAAGAGGGTTCCTGGTTCGAGTGGGAAAAAATGGAGGAAGATGGAAAGTTTAGTGTCGATAAATTTAATGGCCAAAACTACCAGTTATGGAAGATGCAAATGGAATATTATTTATTTCAAAAGTATCTCTTCCTACCTTTGGGAGGAATAACAAAGTAGCTAATGGCCATGAAAGACGAAGAATGGGAGGTTCTTGATAGAAAGGCACTGGGAACAATACAATAGTGCCTGGAAGCATCGATGGCTTTCAATATTTAGAAAGAAAATAAAATAGAGGATCCAATGAAGGATCTGGCTATACTATATGAAAAACCCTTAGCTTCCAACAAGGTATTTCTAATGAAACGATTATTTAATATGAAGATGTCAGAAGGTGGGTCTGTTGTAGATAATTTAAATGAATTTAATATAGTTACTAATAAGCTATTTTTTGTAAAAATGAACTTTGATGATGAGTTTAGGGATCTTCTAATCTTGTTCTCATTGCCAGAAAGTAGGAATGGCTTGGTCATGGATATAAGTAACTTTGTCTTTGGTTAAAACACTATGAAATTTAATGATGATTTTGGTGTTATTATTAGCAAGGAAATGTGACACAAAAGCATAGGTGAGACATTAGGTAATGTGTTGACCATGGAGAATAGGGAAAGACAAAAGGATAGAGGAAAGGGATCAAGGAACCATAATAATTCTAGGAAGGGAAGATCCAAATCCAGAATAGGAAAGATAGAGTGCTGGAATTGTGGGAAGAAAGGACATATGAAGAAAGACTTCATAGCTCCAAAGAAACAAAGAGATGGACAATAGGAGAAAAATCAGGAAGAAAATGTAACAGGTGATTTGATCCAGGTGGATATCGGTGGCCGCACACCTTTTCCAACTCACTCAAAAACGTTTTCTAGCAATTTTGGCAATTTACTTTTTTTAGTAGTTTTTCATTTCCGGGGCCATTTTGAGGGCCTAAATGAAGGTTTTTTGGGATTGATCTTCTCAATGATAACCAAAGGATCTAAATGAGCCCCAAAAATCAATCTCCTTGACTATACATTTCCAACGATCTATCGTGCACCCCAAATGGAGATCATATTCCAAAGTTACACCCCTGGGAAGTTGATACACCAAACTACCCAAAACGAGGTTTACAAAATTGTTGGCTTTTCATCTTCCAGGGTTAGGGTTTTGGATTTTATTTATGATAAAAAGGCCTTTGGATCCTGATTGTAAAATCATATTCTCACGGATGCAAGTAGCCATTACATCTCTTCTGAGAGATAAGATGCCACCATTCTAGTGAGTCTTTCACTCTGTACTTTTACAGTCTTTGTACATTTTCACTCATTAATAGAAAATTGTGTATTAGTGTATCGTTGTGTTTATGGTTGCATCTCTTATACAGTTATGTTATATTATTGGATATCCGAGATATCTTTGTACATTTATTTATTATATATCCTCTCTCATTTCGTGCCGAAAATAATCCAGATCACTGGTATCAGAGCAAGCTTCTCTTGATAAAAAAAAATTCAGTGCATGTCCCCGACGAGGTATGCGTATAGAAAGTTGGGTCTCGATATTGTCTCTCTTAAAGAAAATTTCTCTCGCACAACCAAGAAACCCTCCATGGCAGAAGAAAATAAAAATGACGGAGTAGATGATTCTATCAATATGTTGCTTGAGCAAGCTCTCACGCAACAGAGGGACGATATGATGGGGAATTTTTCCCACATCCTTCAACGACTGCTGATAGAAATAGGAGCATATTCATCAAACAACCACTTTGGAAGAACATCTCCTTTCAAGGTACAAGTTAATTTTTATATTCTTGTATTTGAAGGTCAGATAGATGTAGATGCCCTAGACAAATGGTTAAATATTCCAGAAGGTTATTTCTCTGTTAACCATTTTTTCGATAGAGAAAAGATCACCTTTGCACTCCTTAAAGTTCTCCCCCATGTCAAACATTGGTAGGAAAATTACTAGGAGAAAATTTCAATAGAAGAGTATGGAATATATGGGGCTGATCCCACTTGGGAATTTTTTGTGGAGGCTGTAAAGGAACACTATTACCCTGTTGGAAACTATGAGGGCCAGTATATAAGATGGACCACACTACGAAAAGAGAGGGGCTATGAAATTTCAAAGTTCACCAATACCTTCCATATTTTGCACACCAAGTTGGGTATCAAAGACTCTGAACGACATTTGGTTCTGAAATATCATGGGGCTCTACACAGATACATCCAAACTGAAATCGATTTTTTGGACATTTGATCACTCGGTGTTGCTTATCGATATGTTGTTAAAATAGAGAATAAATTTAAGCACTATAACAAACGACATTTCAGGTCTTTAAATATGAAACAACCAAAGTATGATAAAGACGACCCTAACAAACAGTCTCCCAAAAACCAGTCCAAGCCACAGGAAATGAAGGGTCACAGGAAGACAAAGAAGGACACTGGAAAATGGTATGATTTCCACAAAATATCCTAGCACAACATCGATGAATGTTTCTCAAAACAATCATTTGTGGCTGAAATCAAAGACAAGGAGTCGAACCCTGATTCAGAATCTGATTCAGAAAATACTGATAGAAGACAAATCATCAACGCAAACCCCACTGTTATTGTTGCGACCGCAACAAATTCAACCAAAAGAACCAATAGATCCTAAAAAGTGGGAGTGCATTTTTCATTCAAATATGTGGGTGAAGGGGACTCCGCTGCATTTTATTGTTGATAGAGGAAGCTAGAAGAACCTCATCTCAGTAGAGGTCATCAAACAGTTGGGATTGTCGACAACACCACACCCACAACCATGCAACATTGGGTGGCTTCGCTAGGGATGAGATCTTCGTGTCATCTAGCACTGTCGATTTTCATATGACATCCATCCCTTCAAGGATTAGGTATTATGTGATGTTTCCCCGCTGGATGTCTGTGATGTTCTCTTGGGCCAACCATATATGTGGAAGCGCCATGTTATCTATGATTCTCAACCCTATAGTGTCATTTTTACTCTGGGGGGTCATCTCTAAAGGATACTTGAGGTGGTTCTGACTACTGTCCCACCTAAACAATACTACAAGGTAGTATCTCATACTACAAAATTTAGCTTATTCACAATCTATTCAAAAGGTGAACAGAAGGATACTGTAGCCGCTACAGACTTGGCCCAAGCACCTTCTATCCAATAGAAGCAGGTCGACAAGACTGCAAAAAAGTGCAAAGATTCCTTCTGCACACAGTGTTGTCGGTGGGAAATCCCCCTACGGACTAACACTAAGGGTTTAGTAATGCATGCAGAAAATAACCTTTGAAAGTCTCCTAATTTTTACTATTATCCTGACATAGACCCCACATTCATGCATAAAACACAAGGATAAAATAATCTGGTAACTCTACCTTTAACTCCTCGCTTAGTGCTGATATTTTTGCATTCGATTGCTCCTTGACTGCAAGTCTCCTCCCAAAGCTAACCTGCATTCACACACAGACAAACAAAGAACTATGAATATGCATCTCATATATGAATTAGTGGGTTGGACGTTCCAAAACTATAAACCAAAATTGAATATTGAACACCTCATATGGCGGGATGGGAAAAGTAATTCTTTCTATTAACCTCAAAAAATTCACTTACAATGGTGAGATCGACTACTGCTCCTTGAATCTGGTCCTGGGCTCTTCTTCAACTATGCACCAACTGCTTCCACATATGCTTCTCCTCTTCAATTCTCACACAATGGTTGTAAAAGGTTGGGGCTAGGGGAATGCCAAATCGGGTAGATTTTCTTTACTATTATTTTCCTCCTCCAAATGGGACCCCTACCCCTTGTTTTATAGGCTATAAAGGGCTAGGTATTTGGTTGAGTGACCAACTATGGGTGATCAACCGGTTTAGGCAATTTACTCGAAAATTTGTGTTTCATCTGTAAATTTCTATTTTCTGTGCTTTTGTAGGTATACGTGGGTTGTAGTGGGTCATCTAGCGTATACACGCGTGCATTAATGGAGCAGGGTGCGTATTCCTTCAAAAAAAGTGTTTTTAAGAAGAGTTGTTCAGTAGTGGCTTGGAAAAAATGGAAAATGAGATGGCCTGATGCCAGGTATGCATGTCTAGTGAAAATTAGGGTTATAACAAATGCCCCCTAATGTATGAGGTCAGAAGAGCATCTGATGGCCAAAATAAATTACCAATCTTTACCAACATACAAAACAAGTGAGCCCAGGGACCAGAGTTTGAGAGGTTCCATCTACAAAATAACATTTGTCTCACCGAGGCGGGCATACCCATGCTCGGGATGAAATAAAATCATGGCTGCCAATCAAATACACTGCATATCCATGTCATATAACTATATAAAGTGTATCTGCGAGAAATACACAACGGATATACATATCAAAATAAAAAATATATACATGTATAGTATCCATCTTCCAGAAGATAATAAGGGTTGATGGCTAGAGATGAGACCTTCAGAGCTCGAGAAACAACTTCAAAATATTCACAACTCGGGTAGGAGTGTAATATGAGTGTACGACTTCACTACCCAGAGGTCTTTGATGGCTTGTGAGGAACAGACTAGAGGATCTTGATGATCAGGCTAAGGGATTCATTAGTTTCGAAGAAAGATTTGATTGGAATTTCTAGATGATCAGGCATGAGGGCAAGACAAACTACAGAGGGGCCGACTCAAGCTTGGTAAAAACTTCCCTTGGACAATAGCACAAAAAAAGATGAGACTCAGACAACATGGTATTTGACATAAGTCTACGATGCAGGAGGCAATGCAAACTCTCCAAATGTTTGGAAGAATAACCAAATGGAGGAGGACACAGCTTTATGTAGTGAGAACAACTTCCTAAGGTTAGGTTAAATACCAAAGCTTGACGAACAAACAGAAGGATGTTCTTTGTCCAAGGGTGACTCATTGTGCTACCAACAAAAAGAAAATACTTTTCCCTTCCTCTTTTTGGGGTATATTTGATTTTTTTGTCTTTTTCAACAATTTTGGAAAGCTTGAAAAGGAATAAAAGAATGCTATGTTACAAAGGAGGATTGAGAGCCATAGACATACTAGTTCCAAACGCAAGGAAAACATGGATGCTTAGAGAAAAAGGATATATGTAGGAAAAGGACACTCGAGAAAAATCCTCCGTGGGCCAAGGTGTCAAGACGCAAAGGCAAAGTTCTACAGGGCTTGCGTATAAGGCATGCTTCATATGGTTCAGTTGAGGGAAACATGGAGCCGACATTAGGCCAAAGGTGCAGATATGAAAATGCGATTAATACGACATAATGGTAATGTCCTTCGATGTGGTTTTAACGAGCCCATAGAAGGTAAAATCGATGGTTTTTCATATTTAGAGAGTCTGAAAAAATGTAAAAGAAGACTCCACTGGGGTACCTTTTTCGAAGGTAGTCTAGTCGGTTCAAAAAATGGGTAAACTAGCACCGAAAAGACATCTATTCAAAACCATTTTAACAAGTGTGATAAAGACAAGATCACTCGATAATTTTTTTATATTTAAGGAGTCTGAAAAAAGATTAATTATGGACTCTGTATGGGATGTTCTTTTGGACCATTTTAACGAGTGTGAAGGAATAAGGTGACTCGACGATCTTTTCAATTTTAGGGAGTCTGAAAAAAGCTTAACTATGGACTCCATGGGGGTTCCTTTTTCGTAAATTTAGTCTCTCAGGCCCGAAAAAGGGGTAAACTTATACTTGAGAATACTCTTCTAGAGAACTGAGGCTCCTAGAGTATACCTTTGTTTGTACAGTTGACCATCTGGACCAAAAAAGGGATAAATTATTGCCAGACAAATGTGCCTTCAAATTTCAGTTTAGCGAGCGTGAAGGTAAAAAAGATCACTCAAAAATCTTTTCGTTTTTAGAGGGTCTAAAAAGGGCTTAAAAGAAGACCCGTTGTGTTTTGGGAGTCCTGAAGGTGAGGTCAAGCGAGATAATGAATCATGAAAATGAGGCTCATACTCGTAATTAGGAAAAACTAAAAAGGACTCTCAAACCTATAGTCATTAGTGATAGCATGGACGCCAAAATGTAACCAAGATCTACCTAGGGCATCCATGTACATGTAGGCTCTACCACTAAATTACGACACTTCTAGAGAAAAATGAAGGTTTCTTGTTGCAATTTGTTGGGATTGATCCTATGGAAAAGAGAAAAATACAACGAGGTGCATCCAGTGGAAGTGGAAACCTATCTTATATGCACAAAGTTGAAAAAACGAATTTTCACCAAAAGACCTTTAAAATGACCCAAATCGCCAAAAACAATTCCAAATACCCAAAGTAACAGTTATTGGACATCCCTTAAGAAACTCTTGAACCATATAAAATGATTTTCAAATTAGAAAAAATGACAAAGGGGTCCAAAACATGACAAAAAGTGGCCAAAAAGTCTATAAATAGAAGCTGGCAGCTCATTATCACCATTGCTAATTGAGAAATTGACTAAAAGCCAAAAATACCCCTTTGTTAAAAGAGTTGATTCCGGGAGCCTCAGTGGATGAAACGAACTTTCACTTGGACCAAGTAAGTACATACTAACCCCTTTTGCAATTCAAGTCTTCCTTTATGCATTTAATTTTGTTTTTTGGAGGGGTGTCGACCTTTAAAAAGTTCGGCCCTACGTATACGCGAGTTGTCCTATGACAACTTGTGTGTGCATGCATGCACATGCGACTGTGCACACTACAACCCATGTGTACCCTCCATTTTGTGGGAAAAAAAAATCAACAAAATCAAGAGCTAATCCTTCATGAACTTGTGAATTGTAGGATGCTTGTTCATTGGAGAGAGAGGGAGCATGAGGAAATTGATTTTCTGGTCGGTGAGGACCTTGCTGCTATTGCTGCATTGGTGCAATGTGGTTTGTTAAATTTCTTCCAGTGTTCTTTCATGTGGGCACAACCTAGGCTACTGAATGCCTTGGTTGATTATTGGCATCCTAAAGCAGAGGCCTTCATGCTTGAGGGACAGTAGTTGACTCCAATGACCGAGGATATCTACTTTCTGACTGGCTTCTCAAGGATAGGGGAACCAGTCAATTTTCTCACTTTTCCCTCTGGGCCTGACAACATAGTGGATTTGATTGGACTCCATTGTGAATCCGGCATGGACAAAGTGGGCACACAGGTGCCGAAAAACAAGATCTCAGACCTATCACTAACAATGATAGTTTTGCTCATCGGGCGGATCACTGGATCTGCAACTTTGCATTAGGCTTCCCAAGCACATATGAATTGTGTTGTTCAATGCTTAAATGAACAATTTTTTGACTGGAGTACTACTTTAATGGATTGCATGAAGAGGCAACTGACAGAGTGTCACATGTGGAGGCATAGAAACTTCATGTTTGGGACTATTCTTTGTTCTTTCTTCTTCGAGAGGGTACCTAGTCTTAGCCCAAGGGAGACAGTATGAGGGCACATAGCCTCTTCTCTAGCAGTATGCAGATGGGCGATGTTGTTACCATGACAAGGGGGAGGGAGGAATATTGAGGCCTTCTATGACAAGTTTTTCGACTGGTGGTCTCGGCAGATTCCGGTGATAGAGGACTATCATTATGTCAGAATCGACTTTTCCAGGGACCCTGACATGGGCGTACCTCCCGAAGTTATACGAGGCGATTTATGTACACTTGTAGCTTTTTTTTCTTTTTTAAAGTTATTTAATTTTTATGTCTTTATATATATATATCAATTTTTTTTGTGTACCAGTGTAATGACCCTTTTCTTATTACTATGAATAATTTCATAAATAATCCTAAACATTAGCTAAATTATAATTAATTATTATATAACCTTAATTGATTACAAGTT
>SNQJ01S0038497.1:40403-51742 GCA_010110895.2 Picea sitchensis
TGAACCCAACAAACACCTCTGATTCACTTGACATCTGCCACAGTGAAAAAGATAACATAAAAAATGACACGTCCATAAAACCAAAAGACAAAACTAAAAAGTAATAGTACAAAGACTATACATATGTTACAAAAATTCACCCAAGGCAACCCACCTATGAGTAATACTTCTTGAGGTAGAGACCATTTCTAGGCTCCACCAAAAACTTTCCCTCAAATTCCACCAAACAATAAGTGCCTTTCTGAAGTACTTATTTCACGATGAAAGGTCCGAACTACATGGGTTTGAACTTGCCTGCCCCCAGGGGGTCCTTATCTTAGTCATAGACGAGGACAAGGTCACCTTCAGAGAAAATCCAAGGATGAACAGATTGTTCATACTGACACTTGACTTTTTGTTTGTGAGCCTCGTTAGACAAGGCCGCATCATGATTCTACCCATTGAGTTGTTCGAGGTATAGTAAACGCTCTTCAAGTGGTGAAGTATATGGAAATAACTGTACTACCAAATTTAGAGACGGGATATGGCACTCTATGGGTAAGACTGCTTCCATCCCATAAACAAGTTGAAAAGGTGAGAAACTGGTTGTAGTCTTAACAAACGTTCGGTAGGCTCATAATGCCGAGTATAAAATCAATTGTCGATTTGACTTGGTCGGATTTATCATTCTCTATAGAACGATATTAAGAGATTTATTTACTCCTTCCACTCGACCATTCACTTGTGGGTGGTGGTGATGAATGTTCTTGCCAGAACCTAAGATTTAACGTTAAATCGGTCATAATTTTGTTCTGAAAGTGACTTCCATGGTCAATGACAATCTCTCTCGGGACGCCGAACCTTGCTAGTTGAACAAAAGGAGAGTTGTTGTATCCCTGTCATCTTTGAACGTTGGCATAGCTTTGACCCACTTGGTGAAGTAGTCTATTGCTACGATGATATAGTGGTGCCCCCTTGAGGAAGGGGGGTTGTATGTAGTGTAATCAATCCCCCATTTAGTGAAGGGACCAATGGTAATAATGGGAAACATGGGAGCGGGGTGTGCCCTCATATTCTGAGAGAATATCTGACACGGATGGCACTTCTTGACCAATTCAAAACAATCTTTGATTAATGTCGGCCAGAAGTAACCGACTCATAGAATCTTTTGGGTCATTTCCAACCGAGACAAATGACCACCACATGCTCCAGTGTGGAAATCGTTAAGCATGATTTTCGCTTCTTCATGAGTGAGACATCGACGAAGGATGCAGTCTACACCTTGACGATACAAAGTGTCCTCAAGTATGAGATAGTTCTTAGCTTGATGGCATATACGACGATGCTCATCATGAGAAGTAGAGGCAGGGCACTTCAAAGTCTAGAGATAGACAAGCACATCTCCATACCAGGGGTCGGAAGACATGATAAAAAACATGTCTCCTTTGATAGGTGACTCGTCGGGTATAACATCACCTAATTCGACCAGAATTTCCGATATGAGTTTCGCAAAGACCATCAACTTTTTAAATTTTGCCGAAATGAAATCCAAGTCGAATTCCTGGAGGATAACTATCCATATACTAATCTTTCCACCGATCACGCATCGTGTCAACACGTATTGAAATGGATTCACAACAGATATGACGGTGGTCTTGCGAAACAAGATGTAATGATGGAACCATTGGACAACATGAACTGCTGCCAACACAAGTTTTTCAATGTGGGAATAATTGAGTTCTGGTCCAACTAGGCCATGTCTCAAGTAATAAATCATGTATTTGAAGAGTAGATCATCCTCTTGAACCAATACCATACCGATGGTTGACTCCGTAGCGACCAAGTACAATAAGAAATCTTTATTATGATTGGGTGGTCAAAGCAGAGGGGTTGATGTGAGGGCATGTTTCAACACTGCGAAAGAGCATTGAGTGGATTCGTCTCAATGGAAAGGAACATCCTTCTTCAATAAACACATAAAACCCTTTGTGAAATCGGCATAGTTTGCGATGAAATGCCGTAAAACGTTTTATTTTACCTACAAACTTTGAAGCTAAGGGATGGTGAACAGGGGAGTAAACTGAACTATTGTCTCTACCTTTAGAGGATCGACCATAATCCCTGTTGTCAAAACTATGAAGCCTAGCAGGCAGCCCGATGTGATGCAAAAAATACATTTGTTTGGATTCAAGCGGATTCGGTAGTAGCGACACCATTCAAGGATAAGTCGAAGATGTGTAGGATGATTGGCTCTCTTGTGAGATCATGATGATAATTCATCAAGATAAGCCTCGACTATGTGTATGAGGTCGTGTAAAGAAAAAGACATGACCCGTTGAAACGTAGCTCCAACATTTTTCAGACCAAAAGGTATATTCCGATAACTGAATGTACCCCATGGACAAATGAAAGCAGTTTTGTGTTGGTCTTCAGGCTTGATCTGTATCTGATTGTATCCCGAAAAACCATCCATGAAAGAAAAGGCTTCGCAACCTGTGCATTCGTCGACTATCTGGTCAATAAATGATGTGGGGAAATTATCCTTTGGACATGCCTTGTTCAGATCAGGGAATTCCATACATACATGTATCGTACCTTTCTTTTTATTGACTGACATGAGATTTGACACCCATTGAGTCAATTGGATGAGGTAGATGAAACTAGATTTAAGTAGTTTCTCTACTTCAGCCTTAATAACTATTGCTTTCCTAGGATCGACCAGACAAAGCTTCTGTCGGACTGGCTTAACATCAGGATAAGTCGTGATTTCATGTTCAACGATTCTTGGATCTATGCCTGGAATTTCCTCATAAGACCAGGAAAAAACGTCACAAAATTCTTTAAATAAATTCATGTAGATTTGAATATCCTCAGGGGAGCAGTCCGCTCCGACAAAGATATTCTCCACGATGCCAGGGGTTCTGGAGATGTCAATAGGTATCATTTCAGTTATTTTTTCCATATTTCCTTCAGCGTAAACTACATGCATTGCCAAAGGATTGATAGGACAAGATTTATCTCCATTCATAGTCAGAGTGAATTCACCTACTTCAATTCGTCCTAACTCTATGAGGAATTAAGATCTATGATGAAGGTCATCCTAGGGTCTATTCGGACTAGTCATTGCCTCAATAATTACCTTGTTTGAGGGCAATACTAAGTCTAAAGAATCTATATCAGCAAGGGAACCTTGAGCCCAAATAGGCTCGAGTACTGGATCTAAATCTTGTGCGAGAGTCGGGTCGGGGTCAACAGAAGCTTGTTGAATAATCGAGTATGCAACTTCTGCTGTGGACAGAGGCATGGCCATGCCATGGTGCTTTTTCCCTTCCATCATGGATGATGGGGAAGGAGTAGTGCAGGGGTCATTAAAGTACGTCGTGCGAAATGACGAGAGTTGAAAAATTTCGGCCCGAGGCTGGTCGAGGATAGCCGAGATGAAATGGACATTGTCGATTGGAGGCAGGTAATCGAAAGTACCCATCAAAGGTGGGCACAAACCAACCCCTATATTGATGATGCCGGGCTGAGGGTTATCAATCATCGGGACCGTGGAGACTCCTGATGTAGGGTCAGGATGAGAGAAGGATAAATGATCAATGGTCACGATCCGACCCTAGTGTGGAAACAACAAGACCCAAAAAAATGTCGCGACCACTTCTTGCATAGCCTAGGTCCAACTCTTCCTAACAAGAGATTGTAGTCGAGAGATGCATTGACCACTTCAACTTTGACGCACACGGTTTCCTTCCCTAACTGCACGGGGAAATATGGGATGATCCCATGTGGCCAGAAAGAACGACCATCGAAAGTCATAAGAAGAGTAGGTGACGGAGACAAAACAAGTTGGCCAATGGCCTTCCAACATGCCAAAGACATCACGCATGTCGAGGCCCCCTCATCAACCACTGTGCGGAAAATTTTCTGAGTAAATTTTTTAACGGTGTAAGCCACTACTATCTAAAATGCTATGTGGTAAGGAAGATGAGGTTTTAAGTTGGTCGTATCAAGCATGATCATTACCGAATTACAAGTCTCAACAGATCCTAAAGAAACTAACAGAGCCTTTTTCTGGGAAGGGAAACTCTGGAGGACTTCCAAAGAAAACATTGCACAAGGGGTTTGTGACAAATCCTCCACCACAGAGTAGTTCTGGGCGGCCCTTGCATTCAGATTGTGAGAAGCTCTCTTGAACGCACCTTTTAGGATGCGTGTCATTGTTTCACCCAACGTCTTCTCAATCTAGAGAGGAAGATATGGGTTTTCGGCTTCTTTACTCTTCTTACAAGTGCTTGGCATTCTGTAGGCATGTGTCCTAGTTTCTATGTCAACGTTACCTTTCATCATGTATACATTCACAGATGAAGGATTACTCAAAGATGGGGGGGGTCCCTGACTACTCCCCTCGTCACTCGAGGAGGCTTGGGTTAGGATTTTCCCATGTAGAAACGGGTTTGTTAACACAACAGGTTGTTTTTGTGCCAATAACTTCTGGGCCTCAGCAAGCTAAGGGAACTGATGTGTCAGGTGGTCCTCCTTGCAAAGATTACAAGGATACTTCGACTTCTTCTTTTCAGTGTCACCCCCGTCAACATTATATGTGGGTTTCTTATCCCCCTTACCCTTCCTTCATTGTTTCTTCTTTTTGTTAGGCTGTTGGGTGGCCTTTGGGTTTGTCATTTTCACACTATGTACATCTGAATTTTGGGTAGGGGGAATATCCGAACCGGTGGTCTGGTTGGTCGTTTTCTACTGTATCGACAATTGTTGCAATTGATTTGATAATGGATCAGTGGGCTTCATTTGCACTGAATCAATAATGCCATCGTCATGTGGTCCAAACCTTTTTCTGATCTTGTCAAGTATTGACCTCGGTGCGTCTAGAAAAATTTCGTAAAGTAAACCAGACTGAGAGTAAATCAGATCTAGTTGTTGAGCTATCATTATCACGTCTTCCTCGGAAAACACCCTGGATGTTGTGATGTATTTAGATAATTGGGGTACCAAAGAATTAAGGAACCACTCTAGCAAGAATGCTGGTGGGACTGGCACTTTTATCAAACTCTTTTGACATCTCCATTCTTGGATGTGATCCAATATATGATCCACTTTTGTCTACTCAAAGTTGGCCAACAATTCAGTGTCGACATCATATCTCATAGGTAATTGGAAATGGTTTAAGAAATCCATTTCCAATTCACCGAAGGAAGAGTATCGTGAGCGGTCAAGCTCGATGTACCATTTCACAACACTCCCTATAAGAGTGCATTGAAACAATTGCAACTAGATGGAGTTGTCTCTCAAAGAGTTGGACGAGCACCATAAGTGGAAGGTAGTCACATGATCGTCGAGATATTCATTAGGCTTGTCTTTGAACTTTGGAATGTCCGAAGGAAACTTGGTCAACATAGGAGGCCAACTTGAATTGCGACAGATGGGGTCTTTTAATAACCTTGTCAAGTCTGGCAAGTGCAGGGTTGCCAGAAACAGTATTTTGGGTTGTGGATTGTAACCAGTGAAAAAGGAGCATGGAGTTTGGCTGGCACCAGGTTGCCATGAAAAGTTAGGTTATTGGCCAGGGCTCTGGTAATAAACATGGCCGTGACCAGTGTATGTATTATGTGCTTGTTGAGACATCATTGTTTGATTCTCGAAATAGGATGTAAAGGGATGTGCTTGCGTCGCATTCCAAGGATTTTGGGAAGGGTTTCCCCCTACCGATCCGACGGGCATAGGTGTTGAGCCTTGACCGGGGTTCCAATGGGTATGGAAGGGGTTTCCCCCGATCGACATCCTTGACAAGGGAACTGGTCCCTGCCATGGATTCCAAGGCCCTTGTGAGGAAGGAATTCCTAAGTTTTCCCCCTGTGCAGGAATAGTACCTTGTACAAGATGTGTTTTTCCATAACCAGGGTTGCCCCCAACTGAGATAGAAGCTGACGAGAAAGCGTTGTGACCAAACGCACCGAATAAAGAGAATGGTGTTGAACCAATCAACATGTTATAAGAAGGGAGTGCTTGACTACCTGCTCCAAACAAGTTTACGTTTGGCCAGAAGGAGTGTTGATGAACACCACCGAGGGAGGGGATGAAGGGGGTATATGACCCCCACCATAAGGGAAAGAGATAAAGGGGGTTGAAGTGCCCCCCATAGATACTTGGAAAGGAGCATTGGAACTCCTTGCCCCTAGACCTAAAGTTTGTAGAGTGGAGGAGGAAAGTACAATACTTATCCCGAAGCCAGGCATCCTGTATGAGAACGAAGGGCCTGTCACACTCTAGGTAAACAAAGTAGTGATCGTCACCATAGATGGAATCAGACCACTGCTCGAGGTAGAAGCAGTCATGACCATAGTATCCCAGACCGATGACGATTGGTTAGGAGGTGGAACACCCCCTGTAGTGATGGTCGTGGAGGGAATATGAGTATTCCCTGAAACAGTAGCAATGTTTGATGCAATTGCTGCTTGAGACACTATTAGGCACTCGTAAGGATAAACCTGTACAATGAAAGGCGTTGATAGATTAGTGTTTGGGGGTTTGTACGGACCAAGATATTCCACTCCAAGGTCTGAGATGGTTGGCTCCACTAAAATTGATTGTTCTTCTCTCAAAGATGGGTCGGGCACAGTTTCTTGTAACCCGGTTGTCTCAAAAGACCCTTGCTGGTCTAGTTTTTGCCTTAGCAGTGGTTGGGGTGGGGGGGTTTGAGGTCAACAGGCTACAGGCCCAAAAGCCTTCGCGGCTGGCGGAACTCCTGATCCTCCACTGTGTGAGAATATCAAAGACATGCTAGGGCGATCTATAATCGTTTGAAAACCAGAACGCACCAGAAAAAAGTTCCTATGAGACAAAATAAGCAGTCACTAGCTAGTTGGAAGAACAGTTACAAAAACCAACACTAGAGAAACTTTCCGGTGCAAGTGAAATTCGAATACGAAAGCAACCTCCGAGTATACTCTGCAAAGTGTGGCCCAATTTGTTTCCTAGGTACCTTGGTATACCCCCGCAGTCACCTGTGTAAGTCACTAGAATGATAGGCAACCAGGTTGCCAGCGCGTAAACAATCACCAGGCGGGTACAGTCGACAGTCGGGTGGACCACAATGAGCAGGGTATCAAGCCCAAACCTTTCAAAGGTATCAAAAGCAAGTGTTCTGGAAGATTACTGACGACCTTGAATGGATTCGAGACCCATGAAGCTTCATGGAAATTGCGATCAATGGAATCCCAAGATAATCCCTCTATATGTGTTCCCTACTATGCTTGATCCAGCTTTGGAGGGGTTATCTCCACTACCTTTTCACATGAGACCTCTTGTTTAGCCCCTGTGTTAGAGGGGGGTCCCGGATAACTTTCACAATACTGGACTTTTAACACTCCCTAGCACAAAATCCTATGTTTTTTTTTGCAGCCTTGAAGAGTTTCCTCTCCAATCCTAAATCAAGGCTCTAGCCTAGACTAGTTGATGGACCCTACAAACATAAAGTCTAGTTGATTTTAATCGTTAATTTTAGTGGTTGTCTTAAGTCAAAGGGAATGAAAATGAAACCAATGATGTCTAGACTAGAGACGAAAGAGAAAAGCATATAATGAAACTGGAAACAAATTACTTCTTCACAAATTCAACTTTGCACATTTAAACTCTTTAACCAACTTTTCATTTTTTTTTTTTTTATATATATAAGATCTTTTAACAGAAAACTCAAAACAAGCTTTCACTCGACTATGAGCTACTTATTGTCTTAATTCAACAACCAAGCACTTACGAAAGTAATCGTTTTCCTAATGATTAATGCAAACAACCAAATACTTAACCAAACCAAGAAATAAAAGTTTTTTTTTTATTGTTTAATGCTTAAAAAGAAAAAAGGAAAAATGACATCAAGTAAAGACCAATAAATGACTTCTAGCCTAAGCGTAGATCACAAAGAGTTACTAACAATAACACACAAGTTGATTGAAGTAGACTCTCAAACTTGTCTAAAAACCCTATTACAGAAAAATAGATGAAAACTTTTAATAAAAAAGAAAGCTCTGTTGTAATCAAACCTAAGCTACAAACTACTATGACAGATACCCAGACTAGATCAAGAAAATCCTTGAGAGGTGTGACTCTTGACAGGGAAGAGGATGACTACCTCTTCTATAAAAATAAAAAAAAAGTTATCAATAGCTACGCTACTGACAGTTCAACAGCCAGCGTATGTACACGGGTTGTGCAAGGTCAAGGCACATATACATGCATTCAGGCCCACTATAGGCTGTGTGCACCTCTGAAACTCCTCAAAAATTGAAAAACAAGCAGTCAAGCATTGGCAGGGAGTACTGGTATTGAGAACCAGAATCCCTTGTGTTGTTCCCGAGTTTATGTTTTAAGGCTATAAAACATACCGTCAAGGCATCCGTAAAAGATTTAAAAGGAATGATTTAGAAATAGTAATTTAAAAGAAGGTTAAGGCAAAATCAGTTTCTCAACTGTCTTTGTCTTGCTTCTTGTTGTTCTTGGATGTTAATGTCACGTTCAATAGAAGCCCATGATCGTTCTAGTTCTACCCGGTTGGTTGTTGTCTGTAAAATGGTGTTAAATAGGTTTAAAGCGATGCTAGTTTGATCTTGGAGTCCGGGTTCAATGTTGGGTTGTCTAACACTTGGAACAGTCATGGAGGATAAATCTTTGTTTATTTATAAAAGGGTTTTAATCAATTGGTTACTTCAGATTTCCAGAGATGAGATCAAGGAAAACAATTTTAAAACCTAAACAGTAATGTAAACACATTCAAGGATGTTTCCTGGTTTTGTAACAATTTTGAGAATTGTAAACAACAAATAAACACTACAGAGAAATACAAGGCTTTAATCAAGAAAGAATCTTATATTTCAATAGACAATAATGAAAGAAAAGACGAGGTTTCTAACAAGGGTTAAGTATTAAGGAACAAAATCTTCACAGGTCTTGAAATTACTAAAGCGATTTCAGAGGAAAAACTATAACTCATTTGACATCCAAATCAATCTGAAATATAAATCAATGATGTATATAACTTCAAATTGATTTACTTGTTAGATTATAACATTAAAAGGAAAAAATCAATAGAGTATGATAAACAGGGGAAGACACATAGTTACAAAATTGCAGGATCCAGAATCTCGTTTGCAATTTATATTCCGATGTATTTCAAAATTGATATTACAAAAATGGCTCTCTCCAAAATTTCTGAAGCCCTTTCTCAACCTCTAGAAACTATACTTATACATTTTCATCAAAGTTTCTCGTTAGTCATTAACCAACTTCCTAATATTACGTTTACATAAAAATAATGTCAACCGTTTACAATTTCTAATAATAAAAACATTTAAAAAAGGTTTCAAGCTTGTGTTGACGAACTTTCTTTTTCTGCATCAACACACTGAACACATTTTCCCAAAAAATTTACTAAGATCCTGGGAGCTTCGAGTATTTCATTTGCTTCGAATGAGAAAAATCTTCTCTATAATTCGGGCAACCGACTTTCTATCATTCTTTCTGTGAACTTAACAGTTTTCAATTTTAAACTTGAAGTCACCATCCACTTGTTGATCTCTATGATGTTGATCAATTTGATGTTTGAAATCTCTTCTTTCTTTTCCTCCAGTTCTTCTCTAAACCTCAGTTGATGCTTGGCAATATTGACTTCACCTAATAATCCTGAACAACCATCTGTTCCGATATTTAATGAATCTTTTTTGAAGAGATCAAAGATTCCTTGGAAATGTTTATTAACTTCTTTTGTAATTCATTTATATTCATCCAGCTTTGTTTCCCATACTTTGATCATTATATCCCCTTTAAGCTGTTCAGAAATAGATAATTTCTGAGTCTTTTCAATTTCTTCCTTCGATGAGGAAGCCACTGCTTTCTGAAAAGTTGTCCTAGCTGCTTTTGCCTCTCTTTCTTTCTGGAACACATTTCCAAAGACTTATTTGATTCCTGAAAATAATTTTGAATTACCTCCAGATTCAAGAATACTTTCTGTTGTTCCTCCTCTATCTTTGCATATATCTCTGATGCCTGTGTCCTGAAATGTTCAAGTTCAACTACCTGCTTAGTAATAGAAATGATCGTATCATGCAATTGTTTGTTTTCTTCTCCTAGCTTTTGAACCTGTTCCTGTGTGACCTGTATTAAATGTTTTGCCTCATCCAAATATTTATTTAATTTTTGGATTTCTTGCATATCTTTGAGTCTAGCTTGTCCTAGACCTTTCTGTATTCCCCAACCAATATTTATTTCATTTTCTTTTAGCTTGTCTTGCAACTGGATTATTGTTTGATCCTTTTGTTCAAGCATAGTTGTTAAATTGCCTACAGAATACATGTTAGCTGATGCTATAGCACCCATTTTTCCTGCTAGCGAAATATCCTTCCTTGAGTTTCTTTCCATCTATGATAACTCTATGCCTTTTAATCATTCCTTCTCCTCTTGGATGAATTTCTTGTTTCAAGACTGCTCTTCGCTTTTTGCTGAAAAAATAATCCGACGAGGGGATTTCATCTCTTGAAATCGGCTCTAGGTAACTGACATACAAAACTCCTTCATGAGGGGTTTTGAAAGTAGACTGTAATGGAGTTAAAGAGGTGATAGGACTACCAAGTTCTTTTGAAGTAGTTCCTCCAATATTTTCTGGAACATCATCAAGAATTATTGGACTTGTTTCCAGTCCTTTTCCTTTCTCTGTCCCTGGTTCTTTTATCTGAGTACCCTCTGTGTTTTGAGGAGGTATCTCAGTATATTTCAACTTACCTTTGTCATTTTTTTTACCCTGAGTATTAGTTTCAAACCCTGGAGGGGTTTCTTCCTGTCCTGGCAATGGGGTCGAAATTTCACCCTGTAAAATTTTAGGCAGGCAGCTTCACCTATGGCTTTGAAAAGATGCAAAACTAGACTGTGAGTCAGGTGGCAAGGCCTGGATTCTGTTCAAAACTTCTGCATAAGACTTAACATTTTTAAAAATATCATCATAAACATAAACTTCATGTTCATATGCCTTCAAATTACGATGTATGTAATTCCTACTTATTATTTGGTAGGGGTCATGTTTTATGTGCTCAATGTTTACTAACTTCACTTCTTCCAATGACTCGGTCTCTACCTTAGAATGACCTAAATTTGAAAAATTAAATTTCCCGACATGAACAGGGAAAGATGGCCATGCTTTTTTTTGAAGTGCTTTTAATTCCAACCCAATACCACCCTTGGCTATCTGATGAGCTACTTCTCTGCATACCAATCTGTCTGGTAAGAATTTCGAGAGTGCATGGGGGGGAATGGAACAACCATAAACCCTAATATAGGAAAAATTTTCTTCAATAAACCAGTCG
>SNQJ01S0038497.1:51792-67665 GCA_010110895.2 Picea sitchensis
TATGTGCTCAATGTTTACTAACTTCACTTCTTCCAATGACTCGGTCTCTACCTTAGAATGACCTAAATTTGAAAAATTAAATTTCCCGACATGAACAGGGAAAGATGGCCATGCTTTTTTTTGAAGTGCTTTTAATTCCAACCGAATACCACCCTTGGCTATCTGATGAGCTACTTCTCTGCATACCAATCTGTCTGGTAAGAATTTCGAGAGTGCGTGGGGGGGAATGGAACAACCATAAACCCTAATATAGGAAAAATTTTCTTCAATAAACCAGTCGGCGACTGATTTAAGACTTTCTATGACTGCATCGGAAATGCGAGGGGGTTCGCATCCAAAAAATAATTTGTGCAGAGGAATAATGAAAAAATGACAAACATCATAAAAAAACGTCTTTATCATTTTCTTCCCAGAGAGATGAGTGGTATTTATGAACAGGCTCTGGGCAGGAAACACTCCAACTCCAATTCATTAATGGAAAGGGAGTCATAAAATAGATTGCATCCATAATATATGCAGACATATAAAAAGACATTGGTTGTCCCTTTGACTTAGCTGCTTTATAATTTAAAATTCCTTGCATCAAGTTATCCGATAAAATTTTATGCCAGTTAAAACTATTTCCTTCTGAAACCTCCTCTAAGAAGGGTACCCAGTCTGCATGAAAGTGACAGGGATATTTTCTCCTGAAAAGTCTGCATAACATCATGGCTACATAAACCATATATTCGTTTAAGGAAGTTGTAACATAAATCCCATGAGAGTCAGCCCTAAACTTTGCTTCAGACCTCGCCCATCCCTTAATCATGTTGGGGTATGTCTGTCCTGCCTTAATGCATTCTTTTCTTTGAAACTCAGCTAAAAATTCAGCATTAAAGGTGTGTTTATAATTCAGTGAGAGTTTATACATTACTTGAATGTGCTCAGGCCTGAATGAGCTGACGATAGCCCCTTGCTGGTTCTAAATGCTCCTTGTTGGGATATCTACCTTATCCAGAGCCCAGCTAACCATCTCAGTATATGCCACCAGCCTCGGACGCGCAACAACCTTATGAAGTTCAGACTCAGCAACGTCCCATAGATGATTTTCATAATCAGGATTTGCATACTTTAACTCATCCTCCAACAATTCGGTAATTCCAGTCCATGATTTGATGGAGTGTATGGTGTGTGGAGTAGTATCAGAGATAATATCACCTTCCTGTGGTTCTTCGTTTTTCTTCGGTGCTTTTTTAGGTGCCATAGCTCTGCGTTTGACTTGAGAATCTGTCACAGAGAGTGGATGAATAAACTCAACTTAAAAATGAAAATACAGATGTTTCAAACGTTTACTTTGAATATATCATAAAAATAATGAGATTTGTACATCCATCACGAAATTAAAGCTCTTAATGCAAAAGATATTTTTGGAGATATGCATTTAATATCCGTACTTAGGTGCCCTTGGCTTTTCAAATAAAACAAGAAACTTGCTTAATCGAAAAAGAAGCATTAATGTAGACTTAAAGAAAGATTAACTTTAAACCTGTTTTGAAAGAAGATTTATTAGTGTTAAGTATGGATTAAATCTGAAAACATTTCTTTTCGGGGTTTCAGAATTCGTGATGTCGAAAGGTATGTCATCGAAGAAATACGATCCCCGAAATTGCGAAATCGTGACGACTCCTTTTAAAAAAGATTTAATTCCTTTTAATTAATTATCTAATCATGATTAATACTAAAACAAGATCAGTTAATTTAACGTAAACTGTGGATCGGTGTTTCGTAAATCGGGAATTCGGGAAATGCAATGACAAGAGATATGATCTTATTGAACCGCAAATCCCGATATCGCGACGTGATTATCTTAATCTTTAAACCTTATTAAAAGATAATTAAGTAATTTGTGTTTTGATTAAGTATTAAACATATCGGGGAATCGGGGATCGGGGTTTCGGGAAATATGATGACAAGAGACTCGCTCTTCCAGAACCACGAATACCGAAATTGCGACATAGTTATTTAACTCTTAATCTTTCTTAGAAGAGATTAGATTAATTCGTGCTTTTACTTAAGGTTTAAATTCACCGGGAAATCGGAGATCGGGGTTTCATGATTCAATTTGCATCAATCATTTGTTTACGGAAAACCCTGAATCCCGATTTTTTAAACGTTTAAATGAAAAACTCACGAATTTAAAATTATACTCATTTTAAATAATTTCAAAGAGCGTTTGAAAAACTTATATTTTTGTAAACTTTTTCTCGTATTTATTCAAAAAATAAAAGATAAAAAAGGTGTCGCGAATTCAAACATGACGAAATTCTTATTTTAAGAAAGTCGAAACCCAAAAAACACAAAAAATAAAAATCCAGACCTTAAGGATTTAAAATTTTAAGATCTGTTTCAACACCTTGAAGACACATAAAATTACTTTGACAGAAAAGATGCAAGGAAACTTTGTTAAAACCAAGTAAATCTGAGGTTATACCTAGGCTACGAACTGCAACAATAGAGACCGGAACTAGATCGAGAAAACCCCTAAGACGAATCAATTGTGGTAGGGAAGAGGATGACTACCTCTCTAAAAAAACAAATTTAAACTCAGGCACACAGCTAACACTTCATCAACCAACGTATGTACGTGGGTTGTATAAAGGTAGGGCGAGTATATACTCGTGCAGGCCTTGTACAGACACATATACCTCTGTGAATTCCCAGAAAAGAAGAAAAACAATCGAGTAATGAAAGGAGGGAGTACTGGTATGGAAGACTAGAATCCCTACCAGCTCAGTCTCTTGTAGAAACTCAGAAAAAAAAAGGTAATAAAACCAATTTAAAACACCCAAAAAGTATCCCCAAAAACCCTAGAGATTTCATAGTACGGTCGCCAATTCTGTTGTGGGTGGGAAATCCCCCTATGGACTAGCACTAAGGGTTTAGTAATGCATGCAGAAAATAACCTTCGAAAGTCTCCTACTTTTTACTATTATCCAGACATAGACCCCACATTCATGCATACAACACAAGGATAAAAGAATCTGGTAACTCTACCTTGAACTCCTCGCTCGGTGTTGATCTTTTTGCATTTGGTTGCTCCTTGACTGCAAGTCTCCTCCCAAAGATAACCTGCATTCACACATAGACAAACAAAGAACTATGAACATGCATCTCATATATGAAGTAGTGGGTTAGATGTTCCAAAACTATAAACCAAAATTGAATATTGAACACCTCATATGGTGGGACGGGAAAATTAATTCTTTCTATTAACCTCACAAAAGTCACTTACAATGGTGAGATCGGCTACTACTAGAATCTGGTCCTGGGATCTTCTTCAACTGTGCACCAACCGCTTCCACATATGCTTCTCCTCTTCAATTCTCACACAATGGTTGCAAAAGGTTGGGGCTAGGGGAATTCCAAATCGGGTAGAGTTTCTTTACTATTATTTTCCTCCTCCAAATGGGACCCCTACCCCTTCTTTTATAGGATAGAAAGGGCTAGGTATTTGGTTGAGTGACCCACTATGGGTGGTCAACCGGTTTAGGGAATTTACCTGAAAACTTGGGTTCCATTTGCAACTTTATATTTTTTGTGCTTTTGTAGGTATATGCGGGTTGTAGTGGATCAGCTAGCGTACACACACGTGCAGTAGTGGAGCAGGGCGCGTATTCCTTCAAAAAAAAGTGTTTTTAAGAAGAGTTGTTCAGTAGTGGTTTGGAAAAAATGGAAAATGAGATGGCTTGATGCCAGGTATGCATGTGTAGTGAAAATTAGGGTTATAACACACAAACATCTCATGTAGCCATCCTGGATAAAACATTCCAACCCTTCAGCTCATCAAGATGAAAATTCAACAAACTATTTTTCCTCTCCCCCGGGCATTCAATGCAATGGATACCATTGATTCCTAAGGAGGGAGGACTGATCCGTGTGGATATCGATGTCCACACACATTTTCCAACACACTCAAAACAATTTTCTAGCAATTTTGGCAATTTACTATTTTTAGCACTTTTTAACTTCCGGGGCCATTTCCAGGTCCTAAATGAATTTTTTTCAGGATCAAGCTTCTCAATGATAGCCAAAGGCTCTAACTTAACACCCAAAATCAATATCCTCTATGATACCTTTTTCAATGAGCTATTATGCGCCCCAAACGAAGATTGTATGCCAAAGTTACGCCCCTGGGAAGTTGATACACCAAACTACCCAAACTGGGGTCCACAAAATTGTTGGTTTTTCATCTTCTGGGGTTAGGGTTTTGAATTATATTTATGATCAAAATGCCTTTGGAKCCTCATTGTAAAATCATCTTCTCACGGATGCGAKTAGTCGTCACATCTCTTCTCWGAGATAAGCTACCACCATTCTAGCGAGTCTTTCACTCTATACTTTTACAGTCTTTGTACATTTTCACTCATTAATAGAAAATTGTGTATTACTGTATCACTGTGTTTATGGTTGCATCTCTGATGCATTTCTGTTATA
Source organism: Picea sitchensis (assembly GCA_010110895.2). Taxonomy (NCBI): domain Eukaryota; kingdom Viridiplantae; phylum Streptophyta; class Pinopsida; order Pinales; family Pinaceae; genus Picea; species Picea sitchensis. Next base: position 56,266 of record SNQJ01S0038497.1, read on the forward strand.
TTATTGGATATCCGAAATATATTTGTACATTTCTTTATTATATTTTCGCTCTCCTTTCGTGTCGAAAATAATCTGGATCAGTGGTATAAGAGCAGGCTGGTCTTGATCATTTTTTTTCAGTGCATGTCCCTGACGATTTCTGAGTATTGAAATTTGGGTCTCGAGCTTGTCTCTCTTGAAGAAAATCGTTATCTCATGGACAAGAAACCCTCCATGGAGGAAGAAAATAAAAACGATGGAGCATACAATTCGATCAATTTGTTGCTTGAGCAAGCTCTCACACGACAGAGGGATGAAATGATGGAGAATTTTTCGCACATCCTTCAATGCCAACCGATTGAAATAGGTGCATATTCATCAAACCACTTTGTAAGCACCTCTCCTTTCAAGGTATAGGTTAATTTTGATATTCCTGTATTTGAAGGTCAGATAGATGCAGATTCCCTAGACAAATAGTTAAATATGCTAGAAGGTTATTTCTCTATTCACCATTTTTCTGACAGGGAAAAGATCACCTTCAAACTCCTTAAAGCTCTCCCCCATGTCAAACATTGGTGGGAAACTTACTGGGATAAAATTTCCACAAAAGAGTCTGGAATATATGGGGTCGATCCCACTTGGGATTTGTTTGTGGATGCGGTAAAGGAAAAGTATTACCCTATTGGAAACTATGAGGACCAATATATGAGATGGACCACACTACGACAAGAGAGGGGCCAAGCAGTTCTGGATTTCACCAATACCTTCCATACCTTGCACACCAAGCTGGGTATCAAAGACTCTGAACAACATTTCATTTTGAAATACCGTGGGGCTTTACACAAACACATCCAAACTAAAATGGATTTTCTAGACATCTCATCACTCGTTGTTGCTTATCAATATGTTGTTAAAATCGAGAAGAAATTTAAGAACCCAAAAAAATGGGAGTTCGAGTCTGCAATTCCACAACAACCAAAGTATGATAAAGATGGCCCTAACAAACAGTCTCCCAAAAACTAGTCCAAGCCACATGAAAGAAAGGATGACGAGAAGACAAAGAAGGACACCGAAAAATGGTGTGATTTCCACAAAATCCCTTGGGACAACACCGATGAATGTCTCTCAAAACAGACATTGGTGGCCGAAATCAAATACAATGATCCAAACCTTAATTCATAATATGATTAAGAAAATATTGACAAAAGACAGATCATCAACACAGATCCCACTTCTATTGTCACGACCGCAACAATTCAACCAAAAGAACCAACAGATCCTGAAGAGGGGGAGTGCCTTTTTCATTCACATATGTGGGTGAAGGGGACTCTGTTGCATTTTAATATTGATAGCGAAAGCCAGAAGAACCTCATCTCAACATAGGTCATCAAACAATTGGGATTGTTGACAACACCACACCCACAACCATACAACATTGGGTGGCTTCGCCAGGGACAAGATCTCCATGTCATCCAACAGTGTCAATTGTCATATGACATCCAACCCTTCAAGGATGAGGTATTATGTGATGTTGCCCCACTGGATGTCTGTGATGTTCTCTTGGGCTAACCATGTATGTGGAAGCGCCATTCTATCTATGAGTCTAGACCACGTAGTGTCATTGTTACTCTGGGGGGTCATCTCTACAGGATACCAGAGGTGGTTTCGACTACTGACCCACCTAAACAGTGTCGCAAGGAAATATCTCATACTAAAACATTGAGCTTCTTCACAATCTGTTCAAAAGGTCAACAGAAGGATACTGCAACCACTACAGCCTTGGCCCAAGTACCTTCTATCCAAAAGAAGTAGGTCGACAGGACTGCAACAAAGTGCAAATATTCCTTCTTCACACATACATATCATGTATCCTAATGGGTTAAAAAGGTCCAACCCTTCCAGCCATAGGCTCGTGAAAACCTTCAAAAATATGAGTAGTGAAAATTCTCCAACAAGGCAGGCAACTCATGAAGATTCAGATTCAGTAAACTCTTTTCCCTCTCCCTCAGGCACTCAATGCAATGGTTATCATTGCTTCCTAAGGATGGAGTATTGATCTAGGTGGATATCAGTGGCCACACATCTTTTCCAACTCACTCAAAACAATGTTTTGGTAATTTTGGCAATTTTGGCAATTTACTATTTTTAGCGGTTTTTAACTTCTAGGGCCATTTTGAGCGACTAAATGAAGGTTTTTTGAGATCGAGCTTCTAAATTATATCCTAAGGATCTAATAGAGCCCCCAAAATTAATCTCCTTGACGATACATTTCCAACGAGCTATCATGCACCCCAAACGGAGATCATATGCCAAAGTTATGCCCCCGGGAAGTTGATACACCAAACTACCTAAAACAGGGTCCACAAAACTGTTGGATTTTCATCTTCCAGGGTTAGAGTTTTGGATTTTATTTATGATAAAAAGGACTTTGGAGCCTCATTGTAAAATCATCTTCTCACGGATGTGAGTAGCCGTCACATCTCTTCTCATAGATAAGATGCCACCATTCTAGCGAGTCTTTCACTCTGTACTTTCATAGTGTTTGTACATTTTCACTCATTAATAGAAAATTGTGTATTACTGTATCGTTGTGTTTATGGTTGCATCTCTGATACATTTATGTTATATTATTGGATATCTGAGATATCTCTGTACATTTCTTTATTATATCTTCACTCTCGTTTCGTGTCGAAAATAATCTAGATCAGTGGTATCAGAGCAGGTTGCTCTTGATYGGGTTTTTTTTCAGTGCATGTCCCCGACCAGGTACAAGTATAGAAAGTTGGGTCTCGAGATTGTCTCTCTTGAATAAAATCTCTCTCGCACTGCCAAGAAACCCTCCATGGTGGAAGAAAAGAAAAGCAATGAAGTGGATGATTCTATCAATCTATTGCTTGAGTAATCTGTCACGTGACAAAGGGACGAAATGATGGAGAATTTTTCCCACATCCTTCAACCCCTGCCAATAGAAATAGACGCATCTTCATCAAACAACCACTTTGGAAGCACCTCTCCTTTCAAGGTACATGTTAATTCTGATATTCCTGTATTTGAAGGTCAGATAGATGTAGATGCCCTAGAAAAATAGTTAAATCTACTAGAAGGTTATTTCTTTGCTCACCATTTTTCTGACAGGGAAAAGATCACCCTTGCACTCCTTAAATCTCTTCCCCATGTCAAACATTGGTGGGAAAATTACTGGAAGAAAAGTTCCACAGAAGAGTCTGGAATATATGGGGTCGATCCCACTTGAGATATTTTTGTGGACGCGGTAAAGGAACAGTATTACCCTGTTGGAAACTATGAGGACCAGTATATAAGATGGACCACACTACGACAAGAGAGGGGCCAAGCAGTTCCTGAGTTCACCAATACCTTCCATACCTTGCACACCAAGTTGGGTATCAAAGACTCCGAATGACATTTGGTTTTGAAATACCGTGGGACTCTACATAGATAAATCCAAACTGAAATGGATTTTCTAGACATCTCATCACTCAGTGCTGCTTATCGATATGTTGTTAAAATCAAGAAGAAATTTAAGCACCAGAACAAATGGGATTTTGGGTCTACAAATTTTCTACAACCAAAGTATAATAAAGAAGGCCCTAACAAACAGTCTCCATCCATAGGAAAATAAGGGTCACAAGAAGACGAAGAAGGACACCGAAAAATGATGTGATTTACACAAAATCCCCTGGCACAACATCGATGAATGTCGCTCAAAACAGTCATTGGTGGCCGAAATCAAAGACAAGGAGCCAAACCCTGATTTAGAATTTGATCCAGAAAATACTAACAGAAGACAGATCATTGACGCAGACCCCACTACTATTATCGCGGCTGCAATAATTCAAAAAAAAGAACCAACAGATCTGAAGAGGGGGACTGCCTTTTTCATTCACAGATGTGGGTGAAGGGGACTCCGCTGCATTTTATATTTGATAGGGGAAGCCAGAATAACCTCATCTCAACAAAGTTCATCAAATAGTTGGGATTGTCGACAACACCACACCCACAACCATACAACATTGGGTGGCTTCTCTAGGGAGGATATCTTTGTGTCAACCAACAGTGTCAATTTTCATACGACATCCATCCCTTCAAGGATGAGGTATTATGTGATTTTTCCCCACTGGATGTTTGTGATGTTCTCTTGGGCCAGCTATATATGTGGAAGTGCCATGCTATATATGATTCTTGACCCCGTAGTGTCATTGTTACTATGGGGGGTCATCTCTACATGATACCTGATGTGGTTGCGACTAATGTCCCACCTAAATAGTGCCGCAAGGTAGTATCTCATACTACAAAATTTGGCTTCTTCACAATCCGTTCAAAAGGTGAACAAAAGGATAATGCAACCACTACAGCCTTGGCTGAAGAACCTTCTATCCAAAAGAAGAAGGTCGAAAAGAATGCAAAAAAGTGCAAAGATTCCTTCTGCACACGAACATCTCATGTAGCTAGACTGGTTAAAAAGGTCCAATCCTTCCAGCCACAGGTTCGTGAAAACCTTCAAAAATCTAATCAGCACAACTTCTCCAACAAGGCAAGCATCTCATCAAGATGCAGATTCAACAAACTCTTTTCCCTCTCCCCCGGGCACTCAACACAATGGATACCATTACTTCCTAAGGAGGGAGGGTTTATCCAGGTGGATATGGGTGGCCAACCACCTTTTCCAACTCGCTCAAAACAATTTTCTAGCAATTTTAGAAATTTGCTATTTTTAGCATTTTTTAACTTCCAGGGCCATTTTGAGGGCTTAAATGAAGTTTTTTTGGGATTGAGATTCTCATTTATAGTTGAAGGCTCTAATTGAGCCCCCAAAATGAATCTCCTCAAAAATACCTTTCCAACAAGCTATCGTGCTCCCCAAATGGAGATCGTATTCCAAAGTTACGCCCCGGGGAAGTTGATACACCAAACTACCCAAAACGGGGTCCACAAAACTATTGGATTTTCATCTTCACAAAAGGAATTTGTTTCCAGATCTTAAGAAAGCTGATTTGGATTTCTGTAAGAACTGTGTTTATGGAAAAATAAAGAGAGTCACATTTCTAAGAGTCGGAAAAGAAAAGAAGAGTGAAAAGTTGGAGCTTGTGCATACAGATGTATGGGGACCAACTCATGTATCATCTCTTGGTGGATCTCATTATTATGTTACTTTTATTGATTATGCAACTAGAAAAACTTGGGTTTATTGTATTCGACAAAAATATGATGTTTTTAATATTTTTATGAAATGGAAAGATTTGGTTGAGAATGAAAAAGGAAAAAGGTTGAAGTGTCTCAAGTCAGATAATGGAGGTGAATATTGTAGCAATGAGTTTGATAATGTTTTTTCATACCATGGGATTCGTAGAGAAAAAAATTGTTCTATGAACACCATAAGAAAATGGTGTGTCAGAAAGGATGAACATGACAATCATGGAACATGCAAGGAGTATGAGATTGTATGTTGGGTTTCCCTTACAAATCTAGGCAGATGTTGTAGATACTATTGTTTACTTAATAAACATATTGCCTTCAAGCTCCTTGGATGGTGGAATTCCAAAGGAGGAATGGATGGGAAAAAAGGTACACTACACATTTCTGAAGAATTTTGGTTGTGAAGCATTTGTCCATATTCATAAGGAAAATAGAACAAAGATTGAAGCAAAATCCAAGCGCACCTTTATTGGATATGGTGTTAATGATTTTGGTTATCACTTATCGGATTATGAAAATAACAAAATCATTAGGAGTAGAGATGTCATATTCAATGAGAAGGTCATGTACAAAGTTCAATTTTGGGGAAAGAAACATCAAGAAGAAAAACTAGAATACATAGTTCTTGATGACATCACTAAAAAAGAAACTCCAAAAGTACTAGAAAACAAGAATGTACAACAACATGAGTAGCATGTATCGCAAACTCCAACAATTTTTTTTAGAATATCTATCAGGTTAAGTAGACCCTGTGAATGATACTATCCAAGTTCATTGTATTATTTATTGTTCACTGATTTCAGTGAACCAGAAAGTTATGAAGAGGAAATGTAGGTAGACACTAAAAAGAAGTGGGAACGGGGAATGAAAGAGGAAATGGATTCCTTGGTAAATAATCAGAATTGGAGTTGGTTCAGTTTCCTGTGGGAAAAAAAAAAAATTTAGAATAAATGGGTTTACAGGTTGAAGGAATAATATGGAGAAAAAATGTTGTACAAGTCCAGACTTATTGTAAAGGGGTTTGCAAAAAATAAAGGTATAGATTTTGATGAAATATTTTCACTTGTTGTTAAAATGACTCCAATTAGGACCATTTTAAGTCTTGTGGCAGTAGAAGATTTGAATCTTGAACAGTTAGATGTAAAAACAACTTTTCTCTATGGGGATTTGGATGAAGAGATTTATATGCAACAACCACGGGGGTATGAGGTCAAAGGAAAGGAGAATTTGGTATTCCAGTTGAAGAAAAGATTGTATGGCCTAAATAAAGCTCCAAGGCAGTGGTATTTTAAGTTTGTCAGGTCTATGACAGAACAAGGTTATAATGGATGTCGTTTTGATCACTGTGTTTATTTTAAGAGGCTAGAAAATGGAAATTATATTATCTTGCTATTGTATGTAGATGACATGCTTGTTGCAGGGTCTAACATGGAGGATATAAATGTGCTCAAAAGGAAATTATCTAATTCATTTGAAATGAAGGATTTGGGTGTTGCAAAGAAAATCATTGGTATGAGAATAACAAGAGACAGAAAAAATCACAAATTGGCATGTTCTCAGGGTGAGTACATAGAGAAGATGTTGGAGACGTTTAGAATGAAGAATACAAAACCAGTTAGTACACTGTTTTCTATCCATTTCAAATTAACCAAGGAAATGTGTCCCAAGACATAGGATAAGATAGAATACATGTCTAGGGTCCCTTATTCATCAACAGTTGGAAGCTTGATGTATGTGATGGTGTGCACAAGACTAGATATTACACATGCAGTGGGACTTGTGAGCAAGTATATGAAAAATCTAGGTAAAGAACATTGGGAGTAAGTAAATTGGATTCTATGGTATTTGAGAGGTACTAGTTCTCATGCATTATGTTTTAGATGCTTAGACACTTTTCTATAGGAATATGTTTATTAATATATGGCAGATGATAAAGATAGAAGGAGGAGCACCACATGGTATGTTTTTACTGTAGGTGGAACAACAGTAAGTTGGATTTCAAAACTACAAAATGTCATTGCACTTTCAATAACAAAAGCAGAGTATGTTGATACTACAAAGGATAGTAAAGAGATGATTTGGTTACAGAGTTTTATGGAAGAATTGGGAAAGCAGTGGGAGAGTATCAGGTTGTACTATGAAAGCTAGAGTGACATTCATATTACAAAGAAATCAACCTCCCATTCTAAGACTAAGAATATACATCTCAGGTACCATTTCATACGATCCATTTTGGAAGATGGACAATTGAAGTTGGAAAATATACACACTAGCCAGAATCCTACATACATGTTAATAAAGGAAGTAACCAGAGAGAAATTAAGTTCCTGCTCAGTTTTAGTTTGCCTTCAATAATGGAGGTGAAGATGAGAAATTTTCCAGGTCCACAGTGGATCATAGTTCAACAGGTACAGTAATAGTGGAGTTGTTGTGATCAATATCCAAGTGGGATATTGTTGGTTGTGGAGCCTGATTATCTTCCTAATTAATCTGCAGGTGTTTGATATATGAGTCAAAGAAACTATAATTTCGTAGTCAATATGGACCATTCATTATAAGGTCACATATTTGATGGTGGAAGTTATGTTAGGGATTTTTTCCCTAGAAGGAAACCCTCTTTTATGTATGAGGGAATTGTATTGCGGAAGTAGATGAGAGTGAATATTGTATTCTAAGAGAGGAGTTTGTGAGATAAAGAAGAGGAACTTACAATGGATGTGTTGTAGGTTGTATCCCTTCATTTTCTAGATAATAATAAAGGAAGGACCTGGCAATTTCTCTGGTGGGCGCAACCAATATTGGGTGAACCACGTATATCTATGCCTCTATTTTATTGTGTATCTTCTATGTATTATTTCCACATTTGTTTTATTTTATTTCTCCACGATCCTATTTTTCTAACACCTCGGAGTTTGGAATCAACGTCTCACAATCATTTTTGGAGTCTTCGTCATCAGAGTCGGTCCTCTCAAGTATTCCCCCTATACCTTCTGTGACCTTCCTTTTGATAGGCCTAGACAGACCATCCTATCATCAAAGTTCCAAATTCTTCCTATCGTCACTTCAATATATCGACGAGGGTCGTGAGCTCAAAGTTACCTTCATTGGAGTCCTTATGCAACATTGCACTCAAATACTCTGATGGCCTAGCCATCCGATCAATGGTCTAGATTCTTCTTAGACCATTCTTCGATTGATCCAATGAATCCTATTGTCTTGGAGCTTCTCTTTTTTCACTGTCATCACTTGGACATGTGTCAATATGGTTCTCATTGTGGGGGGGGGGGTGTTCCTATGTGGTTAGGCTAACCATAGTCAATGGAACCACAATTAATCATCATGTGACATGTCATTGGAGCACTAACTGTGGTTGAGTTTTGTGGCCACCCTTCCCTTTGTTAAACATTAGACATATGGGGGGGTGATATTCATTGTATACCATCGATTAATTTTTGAGCTTCCTCCCCCTACATGTGATATCCATGGTTGTCACAGTTTTTGACATCAATGACAACATGATCCAACACAAAATTTGTTGCATAATTTTATGAAATTTTTGGGCAACCTCCATCATTCAAATGATTGCTTTGAAGGCTTATATGGGACTTATTTTTAAGTATAACAAGAAGTGTATTTTATAGGTTAGGATATTCTCCTTTCGAGTATTTTCATTCATCTATTTTCCATTGTCAAATTGTAAATTCTAATTTGGAAGTAATGTAGATGTTTTTTTCAAGTTTCTTGTTGCAAATAATGTTTCTATCTTGATTGATTCACTCCATTGCTTGCTTCATTGTTTTCACTTGATCTGAATATGCAATGGAGGTTGAATTCCCTCTACATTGGAGTATATGGCTATTGTTTTATTTTCTTTTAAGATATGTAACCTTCTTTTTTCATTTCCATTCCTTTCTATTTATTTCCTTTATCTATGTGTTTTCATTTACAAAAATAATTCCTTTCTATGTATTTCTTTGAGTAGCACTTTCATTCTTGTCATTGAATTTAATTTACAATATTCATTACTTTAAAGTGGGTCTATGAATATAGTGTATTATCATGAATTTTGTAAGGACTGACTAATCTAATAGTAGCACAAGGATCATTGATTCAAATACATCTTCTCATTTGATTAATTTCTCATCCAATAGGAAGTGACCGTAGACCTTCATCTACCTTTGTATATTGTGAAAGGAGATAGGAGTGAAAGTAATGAAACTGAGTTCATGAGGATTAGATCAAAATGAACTATCAAACTTGAGCATTTTCTTTGTTTGTTCCAACATTCCTTTACTTTCATGTATTTCATATAATGTTTTTACTTTATGATGTTCAGTACTTTGATGTATGTTTAATTGAGTCAAATATTATTGCTAAGGATGTATGTATTTATTGATCTAGTAGAAACATTGGGATCCTAGTTTCATTGATCCATTCACCTAAACTCTTCATCCAAGTTTAGTGATCCAAGACCTCTGTCTTCCCTTACATATTTTCGTGGGAATTAAGAGTAAAGATCATGAACTCAATGGGATAAAGAGTCAAGGGGGATAATTTTCAAAGTTGATAATTTGATTTGTTAGTGTATATTAGATTTAGTTACTTACACATCATTCATAGGACAAATTTTAGTGAGCTAAGATCTTTTGTTTGCACATACATTGTATAACACCTCATAAATTTGCAAAAACCACAGATTGACATTTAAAGTTAAGATGAGGAGTTCAAAAATATTGTTGTAATTCTTTGATACATTAGTGAGAAGTATGGTTCACATGATAGAGTTAGATCAAGGTTGCAAACCCTTGATTTAAAATGTTTTAAGGCCATAGAGGGTTACAAACCTAAAACTTAGTACTTATACTTCCCCAAGGAAGACACTTGAGTAATTGGTGGTGATGATGGTGGAGAATATGACCAAAGCCTACATGAAGGTAAGATGGAGAGGGATCATGTTGTCCCAAAGAGGAAAATGTTACCAATACCTCACAAAGTTTAGTTAGAATGGTAGTTAGGGTTCAAGAATCATGCATGGAAACATCAACATATTATCAAATCAATATTCCTTGATGAAGAAGCATTAGATTCCATCCCTTTCAAAATTTTGTAAGTCTACCTTCTATGACCTCCCCTACATTTCATTCCCTATTGTATTTTCCATTAAATGACCTTGGATTGACTAGTTTCCCTTGTCTTCTTCAAGTCTTTATATATATTATAGGTTTGCAGGAGACCTATCCATAACCTCAAGAGTGAATTGATTTCAATTTCTCATTTATGTAATAGTCATTGAGATTTTGGTAGAGGTTATATTATCCCACTTTATTTTAGACAAATTTAAATTGTGTAATCTTGGGGAATTCCAATTGTATTAAAATTTCCTCCCATAAAGAACTAGTCAATAATCCATCTTGTTTTTATGAGTTCTAAATGATTTTCAATCAATGGAAACTTGAGAAAATGGATCTGCATAGCTCCTTTGATTTTTCATGAAATATTCTTCTAAAGTTATTTGGTTTATCCTAGCATGTTTTGTTTCTTTCCTTCCTCTTGTGAAGTCATGGTTGATCCTACACTTACATTATTTAATGAATAAAAAATTGTGTTATGATAAAATTTAGTTATCTTATGAACCTTGTATTTATCGTTATTTTTCTTCTTTTGAACAATTAAGATTACCTAGTCCTTTCTTGGGCAACATTGTTCTTTAAAAGAAAATCTACAATTTAAAATATTTTTTGTGGGTTGATAGACTTTGTTAAGGTTTATATTTAACACTTTCCCATTGCACTCATTGAAATATCATAAAAAAAAATATGGAAACTCGAAAGGATGAGTGCCACCTCCTTAAAAATGAGGGAGGGGTTCCTCAGATGTTCTTGTGACCCTTCCAATTTTGGTCTCTTTTTCTGTGGTATACCTAGGGAGGTAATATGGGGTACCTAGGGAGGTACCCAATGGGAATGTAGTTATGTGTTATTAGTGGAAGTCATGGGAATGTGGTCATTGAATGTAAGGTGGACTAGGTCCACTATATTAATAAAGGCCCACTATGGTAGTTGGTTGTAATAAATGTGAGAAGGCTCTCTAGAAGGTTCCTAGGAGATAGGGAGAGCTATATAAAGAAGTCTAGGCAATGTAATGAAACATAGTGAAGAATATTGTGATTGTACAAGCAATGATTGCTTGAGGAGTTTTATCCTTCCA
>SNQJ01S0038497.1:67715-80373 GCA_010110895.2 Picea sitchensis
ATAAGGATTAATATATGGTGTTACCCTACCTCAAGGGTTTTGGTAATAACAAAGTGTGGTTTCTTCTATCTTGCTTTGTGGATCTATTGTGTATTCAGTAATTTGTGGTGATTATATTTGTAGATCTATATTGGTTCTTAACATTTTCCTTGGTAGGGAAAAGAGGTTATCATCATTTTATATTTCCATGAGAGCCAACATGCTTGATATAGCCCTCTTCCTTTCAAGGGTAACCCCAATGGAATTAGTGGGATTTTATCCTAAGTCCTCTTTGAACTTTTTTATAATAGAAACTATTGATTGTGCTAACCTTGGGGTAATTTTAACACCTTTATTATATTGTAAATATTAACATTTCATTATTAGTTATTGTACCTTTATTATATTATAAATATTAACATTTTATTATTTTAATATCTTTCTAAATATATAAAAAAAAATAAAAACCAAAATTATAATATTTGTTTAATATACTGGAAGTATTTTCAAATTTTTATTGTAAATCAGAGATTCAAAAGAAAACAAAATGAAGAACTAATGTTGGGAACATTTAAAATAAATTTTATACCACCACTACATTTTAATCATAATGTATTTAGCATATTCAATCAATCAATATTAAGTAATCATGAAAAATAGTAAATACAAAGAAAAGTTGTAAAATGACTGAAAATAATATTGATTAAATTATTAAGTATAAATATTTTTAATAATAAAATAATAAATATCATTAATAATATATTTTTTCATTGGATCACTAGTGCTCTAGTATGATTTTGGAGTATTGATGGTCCACTTTGGCCTTGGAGCATTGATGTTCCAATGACCTTGGAGCACTAGTGATCCTATGATCTTGGAGAATTGGTACATCACATTTATATTGGCACACAAAAAAATAAACATCCTCAAAAACCTCTACATGTTAACCAAAAACCTATGAACCCATTAGAGAAGTTTATTTTTAGAATTTTACCAAATCTTGTAACCATGTAAACCTCTATCAAAACATCAACTAATAGGAGTTTTCCTTGTAGTGATATATAAACACTAGATATGTTAAACCATAAATGTAAACAAATTGTAGAATGATGAAATAAATTAATGGTGCCCCATCTTAAGGAAGTAATGGTCAAGTATAGTGGTATTATTGAAGAGTTTGATAAACCTATGCAAGAAAATAAGCATTAAGAGAATCTGAAACATAAGTCAAAATAACAATGGCACATTCACATTGAATACATAAGACTTATCATAGAAACCCTTAACTAGGAAAATAAGCCTAATTGAGAGCCACACCCTCTCTTTATCATGTTGTATTAGCTCAACCATTCACCATAGAAATATTTAGGTATTATTTAGCTTCAATAAAACTTAATTAATTAACCTATCGAGGCTCGATTTTGACTAAGTTTTAGTTTTGTCACATAAAAGAATTTAACAAAAGATGAATTTGCAAAAATAGTATAACTGCATAAGCCTGAGTATGCGGTTTTGCAAACACTTGAGTACATAGGGATGAAGCGTCATTTCGTATATGATATACACATAGTTTTATAGATACTTTTTGCATGTATGTAAATATGTATACTCTTTTGTACTATATTTATATGAGTGATTTACAGTGGGAAAATCCCCTATTGTATTAAAAACAAATTATACAACCACTCCAATTGCCTATATATGAAGCTTGTAATGTAATTAGGAGGTTCTAGATTAGAGAGAAGTTGTCATAGGTATTTTTGTTGTTATAATATATTAATTATCATCCTACATTGAAATTATGTAATAGCATGCATGTTGTTAATATAATGGATCATTGTTCTATAATTTTTCACATGCAACTCTATGTGACTAATTTCAGATCAGAAAATTCCTTCATAGTGATCTAAAAGTAAAACCCTAGTTGTTATCACCGAACAACTTTACATTGAAATGATTGAATGAAAACATATGCAACAAAAACATCAATATCAAAGATTAATCATAAATACACAAGAGACACAAGAATTTTATTATGTAACTTTATCCAATCCTTCAAATCTGAGGAGAAAACCAGTCCTCTCAATATCACCAAACCTGGGGTCAAAACCAGTCCTATCAGCCAATACAATGTCACCAAATCTGAGGACAACCTTGTCCTCCAATAAAAATACAACAAAGAAAACAAAACCTCAACAATATTCTAGAAATATGCTCTGCCCACAAATCTATTGTAGACTACCTATATGACCTACTTACGTCATATGTCAGCATGTATGCATCTATACTTGCCCAGAAATATATACACGATTCAACTTATTGGAAATCCACGTACATACGTTGTTTTCTCCACTGCAAATCATGTATACCCTATATGTGATTCATCCTTCTGCAACCCATGTATATGCATGTTTCATCCTCCTACAAACCATGTATTGTGCGAAAAATTCACTCCACATGTGCGACCTTCTTCGCTTCTCTCTTCTAGGCCAGATTCACCACCTTTCATGCTTTCCTTGTGCTGAGATCACCAATCCTCCTTGGCACAAGTGCAAAATCACTTATTCCAACTCCATCATGTCACCACACTATGACACTATGAGATGTCACAATTCCCTCTCTCCTTTATATATAATCCTTAGGGGTCACCATAGAATCCCCTCCATAATTCAACATCAAATTAGAATTTACTTGTGGGTGTGAAGCCACAACACAAGCCCACAAATCCCATCACCAAACCCATGAATCCCCCATTCAAATATAAGGGTATTTTCACCAAACCGAAAGTGTGATATGGTTCCCACGATGATTCCCACATGCCCAACACCTAGGGTCGTGTGAGAACACCTACTTGAAGCTAAAAAATTCAACACTCCCTCTTAGTGAGGAAGATATTCTCACCACACTCAACAAGTGGGAATGCCTCTCGATGCTACAAAATCATCAACACTCCCTCCTAGCGAGGGAGGCATTCCATCCTCCATCATCACTTGGAAGTATCTCTATCTCCCATCCTGCATTTTCTATAACAACTACTCTCCAATATTCCTAATTAGATCCTCCCTCTTTCATTGAAGAAAATATTGTGCTTCAGTCCTCCTAATTGGATGCATCCTTGGTCACTGAAGCAAATATTGTTGTATGACATGATCTCATCCTAGAAGAAACCTTGCTCCTAGAAGCCACCTACTCCTGAGAAACTTGTATATACATTTCAACCCATGAAACCCTCTAGATAGTATTGGAGGATGTCTCTCTCCCAAATGGACCTTAAGGTAGACTCCTTGTGAATGACTTACTCTCCCTCTGAAGTCAGACTCCATCTGAATCCACTAACTCCCTCTAAAGTCTGACTCTCTCTAAGTCCACTAACTCCCTCTGAAGTCAGTCTCTCTCTGAATCCACTAACTCCCTTTGAGGTTGGGCTCCCTCTGATTCTGCATGACCTCCAAATCTACATGATCCATATCCATTGTAACTCTGTTGAAGTCTAATATCCTCTAAATTTTCCTAGGAGGATTCCCCTCCCTACTATATCCTAAGGGCTGACTCCCTCTGAACTCTGGCTCCTTTTGAGCCAACACTACTGGTGGAGTTATCTTCTCCCTCTGTACTTGTGCTACTAGTGGTAATAGTGTCTCCACACAATCAACCTATGACATAGAACCTTCATTTGTGGGATATTAAATGATACCTCTAATTTTACTAGATATTGATAAATAACTCCCAAAATCCTTTTTTTAACCCCCCCCCCCCCTCCAAATACATATTTATAATAAAAATAACACCTACTTTTACTATATATCCCATGTTTTTACCCAATACCCCTTTTTATACCCTCGAATACCTATAAACCCCCTCATACCTAACATGTCTCTCCCCAATACCTACAATATATTGACTCTATTTTTCGCACTTTTAAAACCCCCTTTATGAATGAATGTGATAAGATATTGTTCAACAAGGTGAATCCCCCGTGTTGGTGGGGTCACCTTCCTCACCACTGGTGGAGATACCTGATCCATATGTACCTGTGCTACTAGTGGGGACACCTGCCTCATGATTAGTGGAGCTACTTGCTGTTGATCTCTAAAGATGTCTAAAAACAACCTTAGTTTAACATTAATTTATCAACCCGAGGATTCGTCTTTTATCTCAAAGAATATCAACAAAGTCTATACAGATAGCTTATAGAGGCTAAAATCGTGTAGCGAAAGTAGATCTGAGTTTGTCGACAATCAAGTTCCTCAACTATTCATTAAATATTCTAGGGATTGAAATCTAAAGCTATGCAAAAGGAAAGGAACTAGCTAATCTATTGAATTCATTCTAAGAGCAGTAATTGAATTTAGATAAAGACTTGTAGGAATTTTTATCATTATGAATCAAAATTGCTGAAAAGAAAAGGGAAAATTACTCTATCTATGGAAAGGAATAGAGATTGTAATCTAACTGAAAAGAGACAACAATCATATTTCCATTGAAAGGAACAACAACTATATTCTAGTGGAAAGGAACAACAAATGTAAACTAATGAAATGAACAACAAATGTAAACTAATGAAAGGAACAACTACTCAGAGTTTCCCGCTTTGATGGCCTTTACTCTCAATAACAAATATCGTTTCAATAAGAATAACGTGTAATTGGTGACAGGGGATCTGCAATTAATAACATCGGAGTAGACATCACATATTTCCTTGATTTGCTCCAAATCTTTTTCCAATTGGTTTTGCACCTTTTTTATCTTCTCTTGGGCTCTGGTGAGCACAACATAGGTCTCACCCTCTGTTGTTGTCATGTTCTTCAATTCTTAAAAAATCCTTTGATATTCAGTCCTAGTTACCATTCCATGTTGGTGTTGGAACAATGTTTGTTGGGCTTGTGTAAGTTCGGCTTTTAGTCTATCGATGGTGACACTCTGTGCTTGAGATTGAAATGCTTGGTATTCTTCCATAGCGCTCATCTCTTCCCTGGATTGATTTAATGCTTGCTGGACTTGTGTAAGTTCTGCTTCCAACTTGTCCACAATAATACTCTGTTTCTGGGACTGGAGTGCTTGGTGTTCTTCCATAGTTAGCAACTCACTTCTGTTTTGAATCAGGGTTTGTTGAGACTGCATCAATTCCTCCTCCAATCTCTTGATGGTAGCATTCTGCTCAAGGAGTTGAGCTATCTGCACCTCAACATTAATTTCTTCTGTAGCTATCATATTTTCCTGTGTCTCTAGAGGAGGTTCTTCCTCATTCTGGGCTACTGTTTCTTCTACTACTATTTCTTCAGGGTCTGTCTGTATCCCTAAAGAATTTGTACTGACTACTTCTTTAGGAAGAGGGTTTCTTCCTTGCACTCTAGCCCTTTTGTTCTTCTTTCTTTTGTGGGCTTTATCTGTCTGTTCTAATTGTTTCCTCAATTCCTTAATAATTTCCTTGATTTTAACTACCTTCTGCTTTAATACTTCAGCCTTCTTAGCCTTTTTCTTCAACAGTTTATTTTATTTTTTTAACTTTTTGATTTTCTTATGGATTTTGGCTAATTTCTGTTTATGGGAGGTCTCAAGGCCTTCTTCATTCTGGTCAGCAGATGGTTGTTCCTTTGTTCCTTCCAATTGTTATGTCTATCCAAGAGGGCTTCTTGTTTCGAAATGGGGTTCTTCCTGTGCTCTGTCCTCAGGAAAATACATTTCAATATTAGGAAAATCTTCAATTGGTTTTGAAGAGGAGGGTTGTTCTGAGTGTATTTCTGGATTATTTGTGCCCCTATCAAGTGAGATTCCCAAGCTTCCCAAAACATGGGATATTTCTACCTCATAGCTCTTCATAAATTGTTTTGTCAGATGTGACAATGTCAGTTGGGTGTCTTCCTCATCATTCCTCTTTAAGGTATGTTCTTCTTGCCTAATTCCTTGGGCATTCTTGCATGGATACTGTTCTGTAGAGTTCTGAAGTTCTTCAGGCTGTTTTTTTGTATCTTGAATTGCTTCAATTGTTTCCTGAATTCGTCTGCTTCTTCTCCTTGTCTGAATAATGGTTGTAGGGGCAATTGTTTCTCTCTTCCTCTTTTTTGTTAATGTTTGTGTTTGTACAGTCTGGGTCTCTGTGATTTGGGCAGGATTTACCTCAGCTTCAGTTTGAGGAGATGGGATTTCCCATTGGGTAGTAGTCTCCTCTACCTATCTATCTTCGATTTCTTGTGGTGTCTCTTCATGGCATAATTCAGGTTGCTCTAGTTGTGGAGGTCTACTGGCCTCAATCAGGTTATCCCAGGTCAATTGAGTTTGACTCAGTGCCTTAATTGTTATCAATTTAACTAATCTATGGTGGTCGATAACAGTAACAGGGTCCTTGTATTTTTTTGTTCTCAGAGCAACCTCATGTAATATGGCATTCAGAAAGAAAGGTAGATTAAGTACTAAACGTTGTTTTAAAGTTGGCAGCAATTTGAGGTGGCAAGGTCGAATTACGTCATATTATCCATCACAAGTGATGTACTGCTGAATTACCCCTGCAAGTTCCTTCCATGGTTCTCTGAGGGTACTGGGGTTGAGTCCTTTTCCTTTCTTACCCAATTCTTCCTCAAGGTCTGTGAAGGTTTCCACAACTTCCTTCAATGTTGTGTATCATCCTGTCCACTGAATGCCTGTATTAGGGAGGCCTGTGATCTCTGCTAAGATTTCTGGGGTGACTAAGATTTGTATGCCCTACACCATAGAGTTTCCCCCCCGCAGATTCTGAAAGAATTCAAGCGTGACATTCGTGTCATATCCTTGCAGTCGATTGAAGTACTCTGTCCACCCCAGCTGATGCAGGATGTCTCTTGCTTGATTTGTAAGATTTAGTAAGGTAGGTTCCCTGTGCACACCTCTGCCACCCATTTGTGAGAAAATATGGACAACTATTGTTCCTGTTAGGAGAGGTGGTTAGACTATCTTTGGAGGAAAAATTACCGAGAATAGAAACTATCAGAGACATCAAGTGTATCTAAATGAAGGTATTATTACAATCATTACTATCTGCATCTAGAAGTGTGTCAAGCGTCCACCCCCCTTATTAATAGAAAGGTCAACCTCAACCGTCAGCGTAGGGAAGAGTAATGATTGTAAGTATTGGTGGTGAAAAGTAATGATTGTACGATGGCCGTCAATGGGGATTAACGATTTATGTTTGAACAACATATTTAATGGTAATCATTAAATGTTAATCCGCGTGTGTGGAATTGAAAATACCGATACCTAAAATAATGCGTTAAGGATACATGCTCCTAATAAATTAAATCTTGTTCAATTAACTAATATCCCACATATCATAATGTTATTACTTTTTCGTGTTATTGAATACAACTGAAATGATAGCCTTGTGATTGAATGAAGGAAATCTAGGGAGATGGAGAAACTTGGTGTGTTAAGGTAAATTCCATACCACAGGCAGAGCCACTGTTGCCAGCAGGCGTCCATAGCCTCGACAGGGTTCCCTTTTAACCCGAAGATGAGCATGTATCATTGATACATGTTTGAATCGTCTTTTCCAAAAAGACCATTATCTTGGTTTGGTAGCCATAGTGATAATGCCACTCACTAGATTGTAACTTAAGTGAACAAGTCGGCTCATGATGAGACCTCTTGTCCTTTGACAAAAGGAGAATGCCAAAGGCCATTTCCCTGGTGTGGTGGCCATAGTGGGAATGTCACTTAGGTTATTATCCTATGATCATGGTAGGTTGGATCGTGATGAGACCCCCTATTCTTTGTGGAAAAGAGAAGGAAAGAAAAAAAAATTGTTGATAAATGTATACAAAATTATTTATTTTGGGAATTTTATTTTTTATTTTTAGTTTTTTTCTAAGTTTTTTCGAAAAAGACGATTACCCTGGTTTGGTATCCAGATGATGATAATGCCACTCACTAGAGTGTAACTTAAGTGAACAAGCCGGCTCATGATGAGACCTCTTGTCCTTTGACAAAAAGATAATGTCAAAGGCCATTACCCTGGTGTGGTAGCCATAGTGGGAATGTCACTTAGGTTATTATCCTATGATCGTGGTAGGCTAGCTCGTGATGAGACCCCCTATTCTTTGTGGAAAAAGAAAGAAATTCTATTGATTTATTATATTATTGTATGAAGGGAAGCTGATCTACTCCTTAAGAGTAAGGGATGGCATAAATAAGTGTAAGGATACCAAGTAAAAGTGTAAGGATACCAAGTAAAAGAATAACAATTGTTTTGTTCAAAGGAACAGCAGGCGCGCAAAAGGAACAACAATTGTTCCGTTCAAAGGAACAACGGGCGTGCAAAATGAACAACAATTTTTTCGTTCAAAGGAACAACAAGCGCGCAAAAGGAACAACAATTGTTCTGTTCAAAGGAACAATAGGCGTGCAAAAGGAACAACAATTGTTCTGTTCAAAGGAACATCAAGTGCACAAAAGGAACAACAGGTGCGCAAAAGGAACAACAAGCGCGCAGAAGGAATAACAATTGTTCCATTCGAAGGAACAATAGGCGCGCAAAAGGAACAACAATTGTTCCATTCAAAGGAATAGCAGGCGCTCAAAAGGAACAACAATTGTTCCATTCAAACCATCTGAATTTGTAGAAACCTGGTATGTATTTTGCTTGAATTCAAGGTTGATTCCTCATCAACTAAGTTCATTTATGAATTGGTTTAATTCAAAATTAAGTAATGGATGGTTTGTTAATGTTATAAATTTCATTATAGTTGCCCAATTGTTGATGCTAAATCATGACATATTCATTTCTCTACAGAAAATAGGGTATGGGTAACGAGACGAAGCGAGAGTTCGAAATAGAAAAGGGTGCTAATTGATTTCATCATGGTTATCCTCCCTAGTTTTGATTTTCTGGAATGATTGTCGAAAAAAATAAAAAATAAAAACTAAACAAAATTATATACAATATATACAATGTCAACAGATTTCAATATTTATGGAGTTGGGGTGGCTGGATTACCTTCCCAGCTAGTCAAAATTTGAACGGTAGGGTCCTTACTTACCTCCTGGTAGAAAGATTCTTTTGACGACGACCGATGATAGAGTCATAGCTGGTGTCCATTGAACCAAAATGGAGATCCAGACCCGTCGATGGTGCTTAATGTAACTGTGCCATTATCATGGACTTCACTGATTTCGTATGGTCCTAGCCATCGTGTCTATAATTTTCCCAGAAAATCCTGAAATTTGGTATCATAGAGGAGTGCCTAGTCTCCTTTTTTAAATAGTTTTTTATTTATATGCTTATCGTGCCAGATTGATCTCTATTGTTGAATAACGGTTGTGCGCTCTACAACAAACAGGTGTGCTTCATCCAATTCGTTGAGTTGTTGAAGGTGTTGTTTATGTGCTTTTGTAACATCCAGTCCGATTTCTTGGGCCATCCTTAGAGTCTTGATTTCAAACTCAATTGGGAAGATGGGTTCTTTTCCATAGACTAAATGGTAAGGAGAGTAGCCAGTGGTATTACGCCATGTTGTGCGGTAAGCCCATAAGGCGTTTGGGAGCTCAAAAACCTAATTTTTTCTGTTTGTTGAGACAGTCTTTGTCGGGATTGTCTCCAGGACTTTGTTGGTGCTTTCCACTAGCCCATTTGCTTGTGGATGATACGGAGAAGTAGTTATGTGTTTGATATGATAATTATCCAGGGTGGTGGTGATTCTATGAGCTGTAAATTGTGACCCCCCATCAGTAATTACCTCTCTTGGTAGTCCATAGCGTACGAATAATTTGAAAATAAATTTGATGACTACTTCTTCTATTGCATTTGGCAAGGCTTCTGCCTCTACCCATTTAGTCATGTAGTCCGTTGCGACTAGAATATAGGCCTTCTTATTCAACTTTGGGTTGAAGGGGCCAACGAAGTCTAGTGCCCATATCTCAAATGGTTCTGTGACTACTTGTTCTTTCAAAGGCATTTCATCAGCCTGACCTGGTTTTCCCATCCGTTGACAACTATGGTAGGTTTGGACGTATTTCTTCGCATCTCTGAATATTGAGGGCCAATAATAGCCCATTTGTAGAATTTTGTGTCCAGTCCTGCGGTCTACAAAGTGCCCACCACAGGGCTCATCATGTCCAGCTTTTAATATGTGATAGATTTTGTCATCTCGTATGCATCTGTGGATCTGGAGATCAGCTCCTGTATGGAAGAGATATCTGTTGATCTAGGTGAATCGTGCGCTACGTTGGGCGATCAGCTTTATTTATTTCGATGAAAGATGTGTCGGTAATATTCCTTCTCCTAGGTAACTTGCCACGTCAGCGTACCAAGGTGGCTTTGTAAACGGAAAACAGATGCTCATCTGGAAATCGGTCTTCGACTGTTAAGGAGTCATCTGTTTTGGGTATGAGGGATAGGAAGTTTGTGATAAGGTTTTCTCTCTCGGGTTGATCTTTGATGGTGATATCAAATTACTACAATAATAACAACCATCGAGTGACCCATCCATTAGTAATCGGTTTATTAATGAGATATCTGATAGCAGAATGATCAGTATACAGAATGACCGGATAGCCTGTTATATAATGACGAAATTTATTGATGGCATGTATAACAACTAAAAACTCTTTCTCTATTACTGTATAATTAAGTTCAATTGGATTAAGACTCTTGCTAATAAAATAAATTGTGTAAGGTTTTTTCTCCTCCTCCTGTCCAAGGACAGCGCCTATGGCAATATCTGATGCATCGGTGGAGATGTCGAATGGTATTTTCCAATTTGGTCCCCTCAACACCAGCGTTGTTGAGATCAACTTTTTGAGTCCTGCAAATGCCACATCACACTTGTCAGACGATTGAAATTCTACATTGCTAGTCAAAGCATGTAAAGGTGTAGTGGTTTTTGCAAAATTTTCCATAAACCTATGATAGTATCCTGAAGCGCCAAGGAAACTACGTACCTCAGTTTGTGTGTGTGGTGTGGGTAGATTAAGGATTACCTCTATCTTTGTTGGGTCTACCCTAATTCCATCTGCAGAGATATAATTCCCTAGTATCACACCTTCTGTCATCATCATGTGACACTTTTCATGGCTTAAACATAAACTGGTCGCGATACATTGTTCTAGTATTTTTTCTAGGTTATTCAGTGCTTGATCGAAGTCATCGCCATAAGGAGTGAAATCATCCATATAGACTTCAAGTCCTTCGCTGATCAGATCGTTGAATATGCTCAGGATGGCCCTTTGAAAGGTGGATGGAGCATTACAAAGTCCAAATGGTAATACTCTGTATGAAAAAGTGCCCCAGGGACATGTGAATGTGGTTTTATCCTGATCTTCTGGGGTGATATGAATCTGATTGTACCCACTAAAACCGTCTAGGAAAGAAAATAATTTCTTTCCTGCCAAAGTATCCAGGACCTAGTCAATGAAAGGAAAAGGGAAGTTGTCTTTTTGAGTGGCTTTGTTAAGTTCCCTGTAGTCAACACAGATGCGCCATTTCCCATTTTTCTTTGGGACGATCACTAGTGGGGAAACCCATCGACTATCTGAGATGGGATATATAAAATTTACGTCCAACAGTTTTTGTAATTCTTCTTTAACCATATCCCTGAGGTGAGGATTTAATCTTCTTTGTGGCTGGAGGATAGGTTGGGCTTATTTTTCAACATAAATGTGGTGTGTACAGAGTTGTGGATCAATACCTTTCATATCAGAATACTCCCATGCAAAATCTTACTGGTATTTGGAGAGGACATGAATTAACTTTTGTTGTTGTTGTTCATCTAAATTGGCATTGATGTTTAGAGGCCTTCCGAGTGTGATCTCGACGAGTTCGATGTTATGAACGGTCGTAGTTGGAATTTGTTGTTCCATTAAATCTTCCAGCAGGTCCCCCGGTGCTTCATAGTATAGAACATCTTGGAGCATCTGGCAGGTCGGGTTGCTCATAGTGGTCAGATTATTGACAAACCCACTGATTACATCATCCTCTAACTGATTTTTAAGTTTGAGGGCTTCTTCCTACATAAGAGGGGCTCGTAAATCCCTCTCTAGGTATCGTGGTGGTGGAAATTGTGGATATATGAAAGTTGTACTAGGTTTAGCAGGAGGATACAAAATGAGGTTCTTCATGATACCCACTCTAGTGATTATTATATTTCCTGTTCGACATCCTATGTACGCATCTCCTGTTGCAAGCCATGGCCTGCCCAGTATCAATGGATGCCCTTCAAGTCCACCTTTTGGATTGATGATGAGGAAGTCCGTCGGATATTCCCAAGAGTCGACGGAGATGGCTATATCATTTAGTGTGCCAACTGGTTGAACTACCGATCGGTCAGCCAACTGCAACATTATTGTTGTGGGTTTGAAGGAAATAAAACCCATGGTATTGCAGGTTTCCATAGTCAGGATGTTGATGGTTTCTCCCAAATCAACTAGTGTATTGGGAAAAGAGCAACCCTGGATTTGAACTGTTACTATGGGATTCCCCGGATCTGCATATTTAAATAGTTCTTGTCTACCTAAAATTAGATCAGATAAGGCTCCTACCACGTGGATTGTTGATGATGGATTTTTAATTTTTCTGATGGGTTTTCTCCCACATAGCTCTTTGATTGTTTTTGCGTAGATGGGGATTTCCTGAAGAGCTTGCAGGAGTGGAATCTTGATATATAAATTCTTGATTTCCCCTTCAAGGTCGAAGTTGGGATATACGGTCGGTTTT
>SNQJ01S0038497.1:95345-117542 GCA_010110895.2 Picea sitchensis
TTGGGGCATATTAGATTAGTAATGTTATTTTATTTATGTCGGCTTTAAGCCATTAGTTGTAATTATACCTCCTAGTATCATATATATACCAAGGAGACATTTTCATTTTGAATCATCTTGTACTTGAACATTTAAGTGGGGTAAAAGGAGGTTGCCTCCTCGAAGAGGCTCATTATCTGAAATTATCTCTTTTTCAAGGTGTTGAGTACTTTTCCTGAGGATTTTCTATGCTATATTGATGTTTGGTTCTTAACACATTCACCTCAGATATTTGAGTCAGGGGGGAGGTGGAGGAGAGTGAAGTCTAATCGGTTACGGGTGAAAGAATGGAGCGATTAGCCGAGCCAACCAATTGTGATGGAGATTAGGTTTTGACGGCACCGATAATTCCATCTGCATGACTTGTGGAAGATGGTTTTGATGTATCGGTGGACATGCACGGAGAATTTAGTATCAATTCATACAAAGTACCAGATTGGGAATAAACCAAATATAGGTACTGACCATAAGAAATGGCTTCCTCTTCGGTGACAACACCACCCATGGCGACGTCATGAGAAATTGGGGGTAAAATAGATTTAGTAAACCATTCATCCAACAATTGGTTAGGAATGGTCGCTTTGATTAACCTTCACCATCGTCTCCACTCACGAATGTGATCAGAGATATGTACAAATTTATTTTGGCGAAGGGAATTCAAGAGTTCTATACCAGACTCATAACAGATTTGTAATTGAAAATGCATGAGAAAAACCATGGCCAGGGAGTTGAAATCTTGAAAAGTACCGCGTTGGAGTTCAATGTACCATTTGGTTGTTGAGCCCGTAAGTGTGCACTGGAAAAGACGCAACTGAATAGAATCATTCATAAGTGATTTTGATGAACACCATAGATGAAACGTCATAACGTGGTTGTTTGGGTCTTCTCTAGGTTTACTGTCAAATTTTGGGATGTCAGAAGGTAACTTAGCAGGAATTATTGGCCAGAATGGGAAATGTAGTATGTGATCATTTGTCTTTAACTATGTTAAGGGTTTGTTTATCTAGAAAACAACCTTCAAAGCCAAGTTTGAAAAATTAAAGCATTAGATGGTCTCAACATTGATCCTTGATTCCTTGTCTTCCCATATTGGACTGGAATTTATCATTTTCATATGGATTCTTTAGGTATAGTACTCAAAAATATGTTAGTTCAATTCAATGAAGGAACCTTGGATCATCTAGTGTACTTTGCAAGTCAAAAGTTATCTATAATAGAGATGAATTATACAACCATGAAATGCAAAGTGATGTCAATGGTATATGTGCTTTTGAAATTTCAACATTAATTTTTAAGATATCCATTTAATTTCTTCACTAATCACTTTGCATTAAAATATGTATTTAGCAAGCCAAATCTAGAAGGTTGGATCTATTTTTGTCTATTACTATTTCAAGAATTTGATTTCAAACCATTATTAAATCCAATTAAGTGGAATGTGGGGCCCAATCATTTGTCTTGGGTGCAACATGGAGATATCTAGGGGGTGGTGGATGAACTACTTGATGTCGATTTATTTTGCATAGAGGTCATTATGGAATTCTTCAGTGAAATTGCCAAATTCCTCAATATAGGGTTAGCACCTAAGGGATATGACCAATGTTAGCACCAATATTTGGTGCTACATACTACTAATTAATATCTCATCACAGGACACTTGCACAATTTGGATACTAATGGGATTGTGTACATATGTGTGATGGACCATGAGCATGTGGTGGTACACTATAAAACACATGATTGACAAGTAGGGAAGAACTATGGTGGAGAATACATGGTGAGGAATGTTCTTGAAGAAGTAGGGATATGGCGGCCGACTCTCTTTACAAATTCCATGAACTATGACAAGAATGTGATGCATGTTAATGGTTTTGGTGGCCCTCATGAGAGATGAAATTCCATTGCAATTGATTGTCATTGGCAAGCCATTTCAACATTGGGCAATGGTTTTATTGGTCCCATAAACCCACTGATACAATATTAAGGGGCATGATTATCACAACTATATATTACCTAACACGTTAGGTCAAGGCTATGCCAACTAGATATTATTTGGTAGAAACTATGGCTAGATTCACTTTTTATCACATTGTTACTAGATTCAGATGTCCCCATAGCCTAACTAGAAACCAAGGTCAACACTTAATTAGGGGTACGATCACTGCATTGGTAAAATAATTTATAATCCACTATCACAAGATAAAATCATACCACCTAAATGGTAGAGGAATTCAATAAGATCCTAGAATGTGTATTAACCAAAGTGTGTTCCATCAATTAATATGATTCATATGATAGTATCATCATGGTATTATGGGCATATCATATGACATGTAAAATCCTCATGTAGCACACATAATTTAATCTTGTATATGTCATGGAAGTGGTTATATTGATTGAATAATTGATACCAACATTATAGTTAGTTATTGATACATAGATGTTTGACACAGAACAATTATAGGAGTAATTGAACATGTTAGTACAACTAGAAGAATATTGGATTTTGGTCAAGTACCATTAGATGGTCAAAAAATGGTGTCAAATAGCCTAGCATGAATGACATATTCCACACAAAAAGTTTACAGAGGGGGATTTATTTTTAATGTATGGCATCAAGTTTCAGAAACACATGAAAATTATGGATGCATTGGAAAAGACCATATAGGGAGGTACATATTATGGGTGATGATGCAATACAACTAGTGCAACTTTATGAAACATTGAAAAGGATTTAAGTGAACGATACCTACATGAAACCCTATATGTTCCCTACCCTAACAAAACCACCCTAATATTTTGGGGGAGGGGGAGTTAGTGTATTATAATAGAAATCGATTTCTACATTCATTTCCAAAAATTTCCTTTATGAAAATTATTTTTTGCAATGTTAATTTTTTACATATTCAATTCTTATTTGCATTTGATGTTTGTCATTTTCGTAGATCTAGGAATAATATAGTAGAACTAGTCAATAATTGCATAGAAATCAAAAAACTACTCCATATCAAATATATATGGTTGTGGTGTCATATTCAACATGGGATATGTAGGAGGGGATGGAATATGTGTCATGGTGAAAAGGGGAACTGCAAATATAATAAACACCAAATAAGGTGGTGTGTCATAATAGGGCCAAGTCTCTGTGAGTGGTGTAGTATCTGCATTAGAAAATTTACTTCGTGGAATTTGGTTGATAGGATAGTTAAGCCATCTCACATAAAAGTTGAATATAGATGATCTCCAAATAATATATGGTTGGTTTGAAAGGGAACCCAATTTATTCATGCCAATGGATCAATGGAAATTTCTAGTGAAATGATAGGTCTAGTAACAATAATTGATCCATGGATGTTTTCCATGATAATATCTTAGCTCCCACATACTTTAGGAAATCAATCTCTCTATGTCTGATTTTTGTAAATATAAATGAAATATGTGGTTATAAACATCATATCTAGAAACCTTCCAAGTGTTAAAGCATGTTTTGTTTCGACTTAGCTATATCTTGACCCACAAGTTAGAGTCAACCTTGTGGGAAGGATTAAAATATGGCATCTTGTAGGGTGGTATTTCCATGAAACAAAGAAAGGTATTGGGGGGATATAAGGAACTATTAGGGTGGAACTTCAGGGAGGGGATTAGTTTATCCCATTACCAAAGTATCAGAGGTGATACTGTTGGAAAATTGTTTCCATTGATGTCAAATATAGGAGGATACCACTAAGGCTAAACAATATCATACCAAACAAACAGAGGAAGTAGAGAATGTCCCTATGCATTGATGGGTTTTTGGGTACAAGGCTCTGTTTTCTTACCCTGAAGTGAGATGATTATGCATGAAGTGAATTCAATATGCATAGGTTTGAGAAGGAGTTATGAAATTTGAATCCAGATGAGATAATCATGTTGAAGAATAATAAAGGGACGATATCGAGGAGGTGAATTGAGTGAATTGAAGGCGCAAAAAAACCATGACCTTGCAAAAAAACCATGGTCATGTTGATCCGGATTTTATGAGAAGAATGAAAATGCATACAGATTATTATTATTATTAACACATAGACACAATAATAGCAGAGACACATAAACAGAGATACAATAAAATTGGTTTCTATTCAATAAGAAAATGTGTTGAAACTGTAAAATGCAGCGAAAAACAAGCTTGTTAGAATGGTGGTGGCTTATCTCTGTGAAGAGATTTGATGGTTGCACTCATTCAAAAGAAGAGGGTTACAATGAGGATATCCAAGCCTTTTTAGAATAAAAAGGAATGCCAAAAACCTAACCCTAAGAGATGAAGCGCCAAAACTCATGTGGGCCCCGTTGGGTAAGCTAGTACATCAACTTCATGGGGTCATAACTTTTTCATACGATCTTCGTTTTAGGCACATGATGTCCCGTTGGAAAGTTCTATCCAAGGAATACACATATTAACATCACACTCTGACTATGTCTACAATTTGACTATGGCGAGCCCTAAAAACGTTGTTTAGGGCCTCAAAATGGCCCCGAAAGTCAGGGACCCGAAAACTAGGAAAAAACTGTCAAATTGGAAAACTGTCAAAACGAGCCAGTTGGAATAGGTGGGAGTCCAATGATATCCATGTGGATAAATACTCCCCCCTTAGGAAGCAATGGTCTCATTTGGGTTGATTTCCCCCATCAGATGAGAAAATTTATGTTGAATTTGGCCCAGGGTGAGCCACATGCCTTGGTGCAGGAGTTGCCCTGCTTTGACAACTTATAAAGATGGATCCTTTGATGGAGGGTGCCCTTGACCTGCGTTTCCACCAACCGATCACTGGATTCATCTTGCATGCAATCATGGTTGAGCTTTGTTCGTGTCAATTGTTCTACTATCTCTGAGGTTTCTAACAATGGTGGGAAGTATGGTCGAAGGAGATCCACGTTGAATACTGGGTGCAGGCCAAGGAATGGAGGAATGTTGAGCTCAAAATAATTGTCACCCATAGCCTTGGTGATGGTGTAAGGTTTGTAACAGAGTGGAAGAAGCTTTTGATGGGGCTTTGTAAGGCATTCTTTCTACAAGTGTAATCACACTTTGTCTCCCACCTGAAACTTATGTGGCACCTGGTGTAGATCATGGCACTGCTTATACTTAGCATTGGACTTTTGTAAAATATCCTGAACCTGTTGGAAGATGTGTTGGATCCGCTTAATGAAACAAGAGGATTTTTCAGATTCATTTGGATCAGGTGATGAATCAGTCGGGGTGGCCACAAGAGGTAGTGCAACATCCATGGGACCCAATGGTTGGAATCCCAACCTGACCTGAAAGGGGCTGTGGTCGGTTGAGCTATGTAGGGATATCATGTTGTAGCTATGTTAAAAATAGGGAAGACTCTCATCCCATGTGCGGGGGTTCTTGGAATTGTACATGCGTAGTATATGCACTATCATCTGATTGACGACCTTAGTTTGTCCATATGTCTGGGGGTGGAAGGTAGTGGACTTGGTGAGCTTAGTGTCCAACAGTTACAATATGCTCAAACAAAATKTGTTGAGGAACKGACTGTCCTGATCTGAGACAATGGTTTGTGGGATTCCAAAATGTACCCAAAATTATTCAAAGAAGATMTTGGCAGTGGTYTCTATTGTGATGCTCTTCTTGCAGGCGGTAAGGATCACCATCTTTGAAAAGCAATCAACAACCACAAAGACACAGTCATTTCCCTTCTTGGTGGATGAAAGGCCCGACATGTATTCCATTGAGATGGATTCCCATGGCATGTTAGGAGTAGGAAGGGGGGTGTATAGGCCATGTTTCTTAGTGGTCGTTTTTTCAATAGCACAGGTAGTGTGGAACATGATATACTTGATGACATCATGTCGAAGTTTTGGCCAATAGAAATGTTTCTGCAGCACTTCCAATGTATTTTTGATGTCGAAGTGTTCGTCCACCTGACTATAGTGGGCTTCCCAAATCATCTTTGCTCGCTCTCTTTATGGAACGTAGAGATGGTTGAGTTGACACAATATCCCATCTTGAAGATGGGAATTAGCAACAACTGAGATTATGCCCAACATTTGGTATGTGGTGGTGAAGTCAGAGTCTGTCTCATAAAGTTTGGGCCATCCGTAGGTCTCATGGCCGCAAGATTCTAGCACCGTGGTGAGTTTCACAATTGGAGGTCGGCTGAGGCAATCAATGACTTGGTTGGTACTGTTCGTTTTATACTTGATTTTGAGGTGGAACTATTGAAAGTATGTGGCCACTTCTTATGGAGGTCATTCTACAATTTACCTTGTGTCTACATGAACTGCAGTGGTTTATGATCCTTGTGGATGACTGTCTCCTTCCCAAGAATGTAATGTCTCCACTGGCAGTAGGCTTGCACAATGGATTACAATTCTTTGCCATAATTAGGGTACTTACGGACAACATTTGATAGTGTCTCACTATGATAGGCCATGGGGTGGTCATGATGAGTGAGAACTGCACCCACAACATAGTTCGAAGAATCTGTCTCGATCTCAAAGGGTTGTTGTAGGTTTGGTAATGAAAGTAACGGGGTTGAGCAAAAGAGATACTTTAAATCATTGATATATTGTCATTGGGACAGGACCCACACAAATTTTACATTACCACCACCCCTGGTTACTTGGCTGAGGGCCCATGCAATATCGGAGAATTCCAATACGAACCTGCGATAGAAATTGTCAAGGCCTAAGAAGCTCTGAAGCTCAGTGAGTGTGGTTGGGACTGGCCAGTCACAGATGACCTAGATCTTGGTTGGATCCACATGCACACCATGTTGATCCACGATGTAGCCTAGGTATTGGACCTTTTCCATGCTAAAGGATCATTTTTCCAAGTTGGAATATAAATTGTGTTGCCCCAGGGTGTGCAAAACCTGATGAATATGTTGCAAGTGTTTCATCCAATTCTTATTGTAGATGAGGATGTCATCCAGATACACCACTAAAACATTATTGGTGAAAGGTCGAAGGATATCGTCCATCATCCTCATGAAATTTGTTGGAGAATTTGTCAAACCAAAGGGCATGACCAACCATTCAAAAAGACCTTCTTTTGACTTGAAGGTGGTCTTCCATACATATGTCTATTCTATGGGGACATGGTCATAGCCAGAATTTATATCAATCTTACTGAAGTATTTTTCCACCTTGAGTTGATCAAGGAGATCGTCGATTCTAGGAATAGGGTATCAGTTCCTGACTATGATTTTATTTAGGACCCGATAATCAATGCAGAGTCACTAAGTCCCATCTTTCTTCTGCACCAGCACGATTGGGCTCCCACAAGGCAATGAGTTGGGATGGATGTGCCCCTTGTTGAGAAGTTCTTTGATATGTCACGTGATCTCCTCATTCTATAACAAAGAGAGGTGGTAGACTGGCCCATTGGGCAGTGGTGCATCGAGGGTCAGATCGATGGGATGCTTGACCTGACAGTGTAGAGGTACCTCGGTAGGTGAGGAGAATATATCTTTGTATTCTTCCATGACCTTGTCCACTTGCTTTTGCTGTGTGGAGAGGTCGGTCGCAAAGGCCCTAGATGTGGCCACAATATTTCTCTCATGCTGAATGAAAATCACGAAGAAGAAAAACTTCTCGATCTGAAAGATGACCTTCCTGCATTGCTTGGCAGAGATCAAGGACATAACATTAGGTGGGACTACCTCGGGTATCCTATATAATTTCTTGTTCAAAGTAATAATAACACTACGAAGCCTAGACTCATATACAACATGATGTTTCCATAAATAAGGTTGGCCCAAAATAACATTAAAAACTTTGACAAGAGAAAAATCACACAATACCTCATCTTTGAAGGGCTTGATGTCGTACTACATGCGGCACTATTGGTTGACGCAAAGATCATTTCCTTGGTGGAACCATCCAATGGTGTAGGGCTGCAGGTGTGGCATTGTCGGCAGGGCTAGCCACTTGATGACCTCTTCTGAGATGAGGTTCTTATTTCTACCGCTATCAACGATAAAGTGCAACAGGGTGCCTTTTACCCACATCTGTGAATGAAAGAGGTGCTTGCCTTCTTCTGGCTCATCTAGTTTATCGAGTTGGACCTTGGTAGTAGAAACAATGGCACTAGGTTCTACGTCAATGATATATCTCCCCCTTTCTGGTTCTAACTTAGATTCAAAACCTGCATCTAATTCAAAGGCTTTCACCTTATCCACCAACGATTGACTTGAGTGACAATCAGTAGTTTTATGTCAGGCGCTCTAGTTATGGAAGTCGCACCACTTCCTGGTATCTTTCTTTGTCTTTATGGTGTCCTTCTTTGCTTGTGGCCTAGACTGGTTGTCCTGAGGTTGTCTGTCTTTTATTTTTCATTTTTTCTGCAAGTTGGGGCTTCCCTTTACCTTCTTCTGATGTGAGGGGTTCCCAGGCCCAAATTACCACGTCTTTTGTTTAAGCTTTTGCTTGATTTTGACTGCATATCAATAGGTCGTGCCCAAGGACAAGATGTCCAAAAAATCCATTTCAACCTAGATGTATATATGCATACCACTGCGATACTTGAGCACCAGATATCACTCAGAATATTTGATACCCATCTTGGTGCGCAAGGTATGAAATATATTTGTGAACTTTGGCACTGCTTGGTCTCTTTCCTACCGTAGTGTGGTCCATTTTGTATATAGCTCATCATAACTTCCGACAAGGTAGTATTGTTCCTTGATAGCATCCTTGAAGGACTCCCAGGTGACTGCGACTATAAATAATGAGGGTTCCTTTGTTTCCTTTTTCTCACAGAAAGTCCCCCACCAATATTTGACATGGGGAACGGCTTTGAGGAGTGCAAACGTAATATTTTATATGTTCGAAAAGTTATGGACAGAAAAATACCCTTCTATCATATTTAACCATTTGTTTACAACATTTGCATCTATATCACCTTCAAATATGGGAATATAAAATTTGATTTGTATCTTGAAGGGGGCAGCACCTCCATTCGAGGAAGATGTGTTGCATGTTGGTAGTCGCCGAAGGATTTTCGCAAAACTATCCATCATTTAGTTCCTTTGTTGCGTGAGGGCTTCCTCGAGCAACATTTTGAAAGGATATCTTGTCCCATCATATTTATTTTCTCCCACCATGAGAGGTCTCTTGGGCATGTGAGAGATTGTTTCCTCAAGAGAAAAAAACTCGAGACCAAATTCTTTGTACCCTGACCTCATTGGGGACATGCATTAAGAACGACAAGGAGTAGACCGCTTTGATACCACTGATCCAAATTTTATGTGAAGAAATAAAATGAATATAGATTATTATTATTATTAACAAAGAGACAAAATAATAGAGATACAGTAAAAATGGTTTCTATTCAATAAGAAGATGTGTTGAAACTGTAAAATGCAGTGGAAAACAAGCTTGCTAGAATGGTGGTGGCTTATCTCTGAGAAGAGATGTGACAGTTGCGCTCATTTCAAGAACATGGTTACAATGAGTCTCTCCAATCCTTTTTACAATAAAAAGGAATTCCAAAACCCTAGACATCCAAAAACCTAACCCTAGGAGATGAAGCGCCAAAAGTCATGTGGGCCCTATTGGGGTAAGCTAGTACATCAACTTCTCAGGGTCGTAACTTTTGCATACAATCTTTGTTTTAGGTGGATGATGACCCATTGGAAAGGTGTATCTAAGGAAAACACATGTTACCATCAGACTCTAATGTAGTCTACAATTTGAATCTAGTGATCCATAAAAATGTTGTTTAGGGCCTCAAAACAGCCACCGAACTCAGGGACCCGAAAACTAGGAAAAAACTACCAAACTGGAAAACTACCAAAATGATCCAGTTGGAATAGGTGAGAGGCCACCGATATCCATATGGATCACATGCTCCCCATGTGAAGGTGATAAACCTTGTGGTTTTTCAATACTTGTTGATGCTTAGATAGAACCAACTGCAAATCAAGGTGAATCTCTTGTGGTGTGGTATCTACTACTTGTATGGCATTGAATTGTGCAATAATACCCAAGTGGCATTTCTTCAACAACTTATCCATATGAAAAGAGGTGATAATTTCAAGGGAACCATATGTAATCCTCTTGAGGGTATGTTTCTTTCCTTTCTGCATGAAGCTCATGTATAATTCTATGAACTTCCTACATCTTTACATCCAAAATTTCCTAAAATCTATGATCCATCCATGCTCAATGAGTTAAATGAGGGGTTAGTATTACCTTTTTAGAAGACTTAACACCATATGCTCAAGTGTAGATAGCAAATGATACATTTTTTATAATAATACCATAACGATTATAAGGGGTTAGCAATAACTCTAGTAGTTAGGGTTAAAAGGAAACTTCTAAAATTGGCCAAGTCATACTCCAAAGAAAAAGATATAGAAATTTTTACTCATCTTTAGTAAAATATTTTATGCACGAAAATCTTCCCAAAATGCAGTGTGATATTAAATGGATCACAATGTAATTTTTCATCTTTTTTGGTACTTTTCAAGGTGGAGAATCAAAGTTGTGGATTTATATGGTCCATTTTAGGATTGATCTTGGAATCTACTAGAAGTGTGGCCAAAATAAAATAAAAATTACTAATTAGGGGCTCACAAATGTTCTTTTGCGGGTCAAAAAAGGTGTCTTTGATGTAAAAAATGGCCCTAGGGGGTAGTATACACCTATATCTTGGAAACAATCTATCCTGGGTGAAAATAGAGTTAGACCTTTAAAAGTTGACTTTTTGACATGACCACCATAGTACTAAGTGTATGCCACCTCTTTTATTACCCACACATGTGCATCTAGTCACATGTAATTATTCAATAATATTATAGAGAATCCAAAACCCTAACCCTAATTAGGAGTTGGGACATGCAAAAACTATAACACTAACATGAATGATCATTGATAAATGTTAAATCCTGAGCAACAAGAGGAGAAGGGTTTTGATTGTATTGTATTGATTTTATGTTCCATAGTCAAGCAAATAAAAAGGGTGAGATATCAAAGTAGAGAAGAGGAAGAAGACAAAGTTGGAGTAACTTATTTGGGCCACAATGTCCATCTAATCTATAGTAAATGATTTTTTTCTTTGTATTTTGCATTATAAATGTGAGAATAAAGTGCAAGGCATAATCCTTATTTATTGTTAGAATTTTCATCCCTTATAGCTTTCTCTAGGAAACATCTAGTGTTTAATGTGTTAATTGTGTGCATTTTTCACTATTATAGTTCTATTCTTATTTTATCGGTAATTTTTATAAAGAAAATGGTATTATTCTAATAGTACCACTTAATCATAAGTAACCATTGCATAATAGTGTATAAATTCATTATATTTGGAGTAGAATTATAATATTTTTTGTGGAAAATTGTCTTGTGGAATATCTACATCAATTTATAGTTCAACCATAACTTTAACATATACCACAATTGTGTGTTGCATATTTATCACTAGCTTGCACCATCTTTAATCCCTTTTGTTTTGGTTGAAATTTGGTTTCTTATTAACTATAGTTAAATGTCCCTTCAAATCTAAATTTAGGTTTAATGGTTACCTATTAGGCTTATTTACAAAACTCTCATAGGCTAAATGGTCATTGATAAGACGTTGTCATAGGCTAAATGGTCATTGATAAGACATTGCTTGTGGAAAAAAAAACTTGTTCATAACCTATTGTTTGGATCCATTCATGATTCTAATATTCCATGATTGTAAATAGATGTTTGAAGACCAATAATAAAGGTGACAAATTAGGTTATGGGTTTTGTAAGTTATTAGTCCCTGCCGAAGGCGTAGAGGGACTATAGTGATCGATAATTCCTTGAATTTATATTAGTTTGTCGTTTGACTACAAATTTTTGCATAATTTATATTGTTTCGAACTACATAACCAAAAACATTGTTTTTTATATAATAAAAAAACCCTTATATGTCATGATCTCATTGGATAATATATTTGAGGTCTTATTTCCAACTTCGCTATTCCCAATGATTTATATGTTGGCATATCCAAAGTTTTAATCATCTACGGTCATTTTGAATTTGTACTATTCATACTGAAATGTTTAGATATCCAAAGTTTATAGAGATCGATAATTCCTTGACTTTATATTAGTTTGTCATTTGACTACAAATTTTTGCATAATCTCTATTTCTTGAACTACATAACTAAAAAAATTATTTTTTATATAATAAAAAAACCCTTATATGTCATGATCTCATTGGATAATAGATTTGAGGTCTTATTGCCATCTTCGTTATTCCCAATGATTTATATGTTGGCATATCCAAAGTTTTTATCATCTACGGTCTTTTTGAATTTGTACTATTCATACTGAAATGTTTAGATATCCAAAGTTTATAGTGATCAATAATTCGTTGAGTTTATATTAGTTTGTCGTTTGACTACAAATTTTTTCATAATCTCTATTACTCGAACTACATAACTAAAAACATTATTTTTTATATAATAAAAAAACACGTATATGTCATGATCTCATTGGATAATAAATTTGAGGTCTTATTGTCAGCTTCTCTATTCCCAATGTTTTGTATGTTGGCATATCCAAACTTTTTATCATCTACTGTCTTTTTGAATTTGTACTATTCATATTTAAATATTTAGATATCCAAAGTTTTGAGCATGGATAGTCACTTTTTTATTAGTTGACTTCATATTGGTTTGTCCTCTGAGTAAAAAAAAAAATCATAGTCTCCATTGTTTGAAATATTGTTATTATTATTATGATTATTTATTTTTCTTTATTGTTGTGTACTTAGAAATGCATTTTCATTATTGTGTACGTAAACAGACATTTCACATTGCATTATTTCTTAAATTTTTGCACAGTGTGACGCCCTTCGATGGTTCTGATAGCCTTAAGTGTTTACCTACTAGGTATCACAACCTTAAATGTTTACTCAATAGGCATGTTACAATACATCTTCCTCYGATTTTTGGATACAGTGTTGTCTACAATGAATTTGGGAAATATTGTTCTTCATCGACATTACTGGTTCACTAGTTGATGCTTGTTCATTGGTCCATTCGATGMTTCTTGTTGTTGTTTGATTCAACTTTGCAAATTTGAGGTCCTACAGCTGCCATTGGACCTCTTGGTGCTTGTTCACTGGTTTGTTGTTTGTCGCTTGCTCTTTTTTTCTTCAACTTTGTAAGGTTGGGGTCGTGCATCTGCAATTGGACCTGTTGTTGCAATTTGCAGGGTTTGGAGTTTCACTTTTGACGTTCCTCATTCATGGGTAAGTTTTGGTTCCATGGTTTCGTTGCTATTCCTTGTTTGTTGTTTGCTATTTGCAGCTTGCAAGCAAGAATTTTCAATACTGGGAATCCCTGGCTCAAAATGTGACTACTACGACCATAATCTTGTCCTTGTTCTTGAACTTCAATGTTCTATACAGAACCCACCTCTTTCGCATCCATAGTAACATATAAAAAAGAAAACTCCTCATTTTTCCTAGTCCTGAAAACCATATGTTAGGTACATTTTTCCCAATGTTCTCCTCATATTTTTTGTTCTTGGAAACCATACGTTTGGCTCATTTTTCCCAGTCTGTTCCCTTCAAAAACATATTTTTCCACTTTGAATGTTGATGTTGGACACATAACCCACATTTGTTGCAACCAGAGTGAAATATAAAAAATAAATTTGAATGTTCTTCTCATATTTATGTTCCCGGAAACCATGCGTTTGGTGCATTTTTTCTAGGTTGTTCCCTTCCAATCACATATTCCAAATTCCACATCCCGGATATCGTGCCATAGATCTTTTGAAAATATCAATGCAAATGGATTTAGAAAACGAATTCAGAGTTGTCACAGGGGCAAGCATCTTCCATGGCCTTGTGACAGGGCATGTTTTTATTCTCTGAATCAAAAAATCCGTCCACCTGTTGGTTTTGCGTTGTCCTTTATGTCTTTCAAATTATATTCTGCAACTGAAATGCTTATAGGATGCACACGTGGAATAGATTCAAAAATGATATGCCTTGAATACTCGGTCTTTGTGCTGAGCAAATTTATAGTGTTATTTCATTTGTGTTGCCTCTTTTGCTTGGTTCACTGTTCACTGTACATTTTTTTGTTTGTCATGTGTTGTAGTGACTAGGGGGATTGAATCTGATAGGAAGAATGTTGAAGGATACATAGCGGAATTGGTATGCAATTCCACACTTGTAGTTTTTTTTTCTTTGTTTCCATATGAACTGAATATAGCTAAGAAACATCTTGAAAATCACATCTTAAGAGATGAAGAAAGTAATAGATGTTGAGTCCTATGAAATAGATACAGACTCCATTTTACATGACAACATTGATCAGGTGCTGCATCACAATGGGATTTTTAGATTGGATGCATTTTCATATACTGTAGGAGATTGCCTCTTCGATGCATTTCAAGTTCTATTTCATTTATGTTATTCCTTGATCGACCTACACAATGGATTGATAGATTATTCCTTGGGTTGTTTAAAAAATGGTGGCATTGAGGCATTGGAGTCATATTAATACGAATTGGCATCCGATTTTGTTTTCCAGTTGCATGGAATACATGATGTCACTACGTATTTTTCAAAGATGTGGTTGTCTGCATCTATAATTCTTCCTGGACATGAGAGGGGACTTTGGGGAGATAAATTTTTTATATGGTGGTTGTCCAAGTGGCTTAATATATCAATTGGAATATGGTCATTGACAAGAAAAACAAGATATCTATTATTCAACAAAACTGCATCTAGTGATCCATATTGCATCTTGTTCCATGATGTTAATCCTATTAGTGGTCATTATGAACCACTACTCTATAGAAAATTATCCATATCCAATCTTGGAGGACCTCATATTTACTTGTCCCTCATTTGCAAAGACCTTGAATCGCATTGGAAATGAATTATGCATCGTATACACTCCCATGTCTTGTAGATAGCGACAATCATTGCATCTAGTTGTGGAGATAGTATGTTCAATGCAATTTGTTGTTTGGTAGAAAAATATTTCGATGTGTAGTCATTGCCACTTTACATTGTACAATCATTTTGCAATGCAATTATAGGAAAAAGCCAACAGGCTTTCAGTTGCTTGCATCAACACCTTTCACCATATCTCCTAGAAAATATGTCAACAATTAGAAGTTGGCAACAATACCCTGTAAACATGGCACTGCCATATGAGAAAGGAAATGTAGAGGGTGGAAGATTCTGTTTGTAACTATCTATCATATTCAGAGTAAATATCCAGGTCTAGTTAGCCCTGTCAGATGGTATTGTCCATTCCTATTGTATTGATTCAAACTATGATTGAACAATTGACATCATCTCGTTGAAAATAGATACGCCACATATCCATTATCAACCTTTGATGAGAAATACTACTAGTTAAAGGTCCACTGTCCATGCCACCCAAACTGCATCGAACCTGCATACACGTCGCATGCTATCTAATGAGAATTAAACTCATCCCAGTTGTGATGAGGCCATACAGTGCTTAAACAAAAAACGTAGACTAACTTACCACAACTTGAAAAAGGTCATACATGAGAGAAAAAAATACATTGGTGGTATAGGAAATATTACTAGTTCAGGGTCCAGTGTCAATGCCACCCAAACCGCATCGAATATGCATAAGTGTCACATGCTATTTAATCAGAATGAAACTCATCCCAGTTGTCATGAGGCCATCCATACCTTGAAAATAAAACGTAGACTAACTTATTACAACTTGAAAAGGGTCATACATGAGAGAAAAAAATACATAGGTAGTATAAGAAATACTACCAGTTCAGGATCCAGTCTCAATGCCACCCAAACCACATCGAATATGCATAAGCGTTACATGTTATTTAATCAGAATGAAACTCATCCTAGTTTTCATGAGGTCATCCAGACCTTAAAAAAAAAATGTAGACTAACTTATCACAACTTGAAAAAGGGCATATGTGAGAGAAAAAAATACATTGCTACGCCTCCTTCTAGACAGAAACTGACATTTCACAACCTAAAAAAAATTGTTTTTGCACAACACAATCGCATTTTCGCATTTTCTATTGAGAAAAAACATCACATGTCGAATGAGAAAGAACATAGAATTTTTCATCATCGAGACGGTGAGGATGCAATGATCATAATAAATGTCGATTCCACCTCCAACATGGCTTATCAACAAGTGAAACTAGTTTCTAGTGGCAAGCATAAGTTAACCTACCACATCTTGAAAAAACAGATACATGAGAGAAATAGGTACGACCACATATCCCACAATGGTCACGGTATTGACCGAGAGAAAAAAATCACATTTCATGGGCTAGAGCCAACACCATGCACTGCTACCAATGAAAACCAGCAAACACTTTCTACACATACTTCCCTACGGAAGAAAGATGCAAAACAGATCTATATGAAACAAATTAAAGACACTCCTTCCATTGCATGTGCAATTTGCGATCAATTCAATTTCTCAAAAAACACTAAGTCTTTCACGCCTAATTTGGAAGAAGAATACCTTGGCTTGACACTAAATGATAAAACATTTTCCAGTGGCAATATTTGTCTTCCATGCAAACGATCACTTGAAAA
Source organism: Picea sitchensis (assembly GCA_010110895.2). Lineage (NCBI taxonomy): Eukaryota > Viridiplantae > Streptophyta > Pinopsida > Pinales > Pinaceae > Picea > Picea sitchensis. Next base: position 111,949 of record SNQJ01S0038497.1, read on the forward strand.
TGGAAAATTGCCACACTTTTCAATGCCTGCCCAAATAAGATGTAATACACCACTATTAGATGTAAATGAACTTACAGAACTTGAAGAGAGACTTGTGTCTCTGTGAATTGCATTTGCACAAATGAAACCCTGGGGCTATAAACAACCCCAAATGGGATTAACAGGATCAATTATTAATGTGCATGTCCAGCTAGATGTTATGCAAAAAGACTTGCCAGAATTCATTAGAGATACAATGACAATTTTTGTAGCTCTCAAAATACGCTTGCAATAGAAGAATGCATACTAGACATGTAAAGTGTGTGTGCATGTTGTCATAAAAGAATTAAAATAATTATGTTCCAGTGCACTGTATAAAGCACATAACATTTGTATAAATGAGAACTGGAACAATGTTCTTGGAGAATGGGATGACAGCTCTGCACAGACTCTCGAGACTACTAGTGAATTTGATACAAGTGATGAATCGGAGAATGAAAGACTTGTTGAAACATTGATACATGGATTCACTGACTCACAACACATTCGTGACTTGCAAGACACGATTGTCGAAATTTCACCTAATGAGGGGAAACGTCCACTTGGAATATTCAAGGACAAATTTGCTAAGGAAATGAACTTCCCAACATTGTTCTATGGATATCCACGTCCCAATGACATTACAGAACGATTTAGCTACCATAAAATAGTTCGATGGGAGATACTACATTCAAGAGGTGACTTCTCCTTTCACATAACAAATTTGTTTTTCAAAACAATGCGCATAATAATTGACCAAGTGATGTCTTGCACGTGGGTGCAAATAAGAAAAGACCAGTTGCAAGGAAGAAATTTATTGGCCAAATATGTCAAGTACAAAGCAAACCTAGAAAAAATCTTGAAATCTGATATTGGATACATATATTTCAAAAACATTCGCATCTTTCCTGACTATTTGCAACAAAATAAGAAAACTATTTTTATAATGATCCGACAATTGGGACTGCCAATTTTTTTCATCACATTGACAAGTGTGGAGCATCGTTGGGATCCATTGGTGGATACTGTGTCTACATTGTATAGGAACAGGAAAAGGAAAAAACAAACTAATACACTAGAAAATGATGGCATTGACTACCTCATAAGAAAAGACCCAGTGACATGTACTCGCTACTATAGACATAGAATAAATGCTTTGAGACAATTGATATGCCATGATGAAACGTTTTTCGAAAAAATATCAAATTATTTTTTGTGATTGAGTTCTAGAATAGGGGGAGTGAGCATGACCACGCATTGTTGTGGATAGAGGGTGCATCGTTCTATGGAAAGGACAACAACTCACAGATTGAGCAGTTTGTGGACAAATACATAACATGCAACACAGATCATTTGGATCTAGAACTTGCCAAAGTTCATAGACATTATCATACAAAAAGATGTAAAATACAAAAAAAATCACATTGCAGAGACAACTTCCCTATGCCGCCAATGAGAACAACAAGAATCATAGAGCCACTTAGTTTAGAGGACAATGTTTTCATTGAGAAATCTAAATCTTTTTTCCCATTTCTAGAACAACGATACTTTGATGATTTAATGAGCTTCGACGACTTCTTGACAAAGATAAATCTAATAGAAAATGAGTACATTCAAGCCATACTGTGTACACTTAAACAACCAACAGTTTTCCTTAAACAAAAAGCTTTCCCATATTTGGAACAATGGTTTCTCCAAGGACATGCCAGTTATGTGGAATGCAAATACAGATGCGGAGTATGTCCTCAATGCATATGTTGCAGCATCGTATTGTACCTCGTATATGACAAAGGTTGATAAATCTATGACAAGTGCATTTAGAAGAATATGCAAAGAACATGAAATAAGTCATATTTATTCTATGCAAATGATACATATGCGTGGAAATACATTACTTAATCTTCAACAAATGTCTACTCAACAAGCAGTCCACATTGCACTTTCCCTGCCCCACAATTGTAGTTCAAGGAAATATTTCTTCATAAACACATCTCTACTTCAAGGAAATACCGTCTTTGCCAAAACAACAGCCTGACAATTCTGAGGACATACTATGTCGCTCTATTATTGATTATTATCTCCAGCATCCATCTCTTATTAATAATATATGCTTAGCAAAGTTCGTATCGCATTACAAAAAAAATGGTGCAGCCATATCAAAAAGAAAAAATCCCTCTGTAATATGCTTTGTCAAATACAACAAACATATTGACTATAAAAACTATTGTAGAGAAAAACTATTTTTATACGTTACGTTTAATCAAAATGAAAACACATTAAAACATAAATTCCCTACATGGGAAGTTGCATATATTTCCTCTCAGACTATAGTACAAAACAATGAATCTAGATTTACATAAAATGTTAATCCAACATGGGGTGATCTACAGAGTGTAGTTAATGAACTAGAAAACCCTGAAAATCTTGACGAGACATTCACAAACTGTAAAACAACTAGAACTCTCTGTGAGTCCTATGACTTGCAAGAATATTTTACTCGTCCTCGAGCAGGCGGCATTGAAAAACGTATCAATATTGGTTTTCAAGTCACAAAACATCCTTTCCTTATTGAAAATAATGAATACCACAGAGTCAGACGTCTTTTGAATCAAGAACAACAAACAATTCTAAAGGACATTGTGATTAAAAAATGCTTGAACATGCACACTCATGTGCACTTGTTCCTTACAGGTGGGGTGGTAACAGGCAAACATTCACAGCGAAAGCACTATTCCAAATGATTATACGAATCTATGATTCAAAAAAATCCTCTGATCCTATGAAACCAAAGGGGAAAATATTTGCATACACAGGAAAATTTGCATATAATGGAGGTGGAACAATAGTCCACTCTGCATTTTTGATGCCTGTTATCCTCACTTTTAGGGATAGATAGGAGATTATGTCTCGAGGCCCATAGGTCCTAGACATGGAGTACCGAGAGCCAGATCGACTTAGGCATGGCCCTGGAGGGCCCATATTTTCTCCCTTCCAGTGCCTCTACTTTTCCAGCAGTAGCAGCATCCATCACCATGGGCTTGGCCATGTGTCAGAGATGGTTCTTTCTCCATGAGGTAATGAGTCTGGGTATCATGGTATGTGTCACTCTGATCCTCAAAACCTTTGAATATGTGCATCTAATTCCTTTTGTTTCTAATGAATGCTTGGATCTTATACTTGTCCACTTGACCATGTCTGGGGGGGATGACAGTATGCCCTAACAAGCCTGTTCCTGTAGGTTTTGGTTTGCCACTGGGGGGATTTCTGAAAATTCATCATCCACTCCCTTCATATTACCCACCTTTTCATCTTGCTTCCTGCTCATCTACCCCATTTCACTTGTTCAGCCATTGGGTTGGCCAATCATTTAAGGGTTTCACCTTGCCTTATGGGAAGAAGGGGATAAAGGCCCAGAAGGTAAAAACAAGCTGGAAAAAGATAAAATCCTAAAAATAAAACATCAAGATGCTTCGCCCAGGGATCCCTGAGAAATCAATAAAAGGCTTCTCAGTAAGAAACAAAAGGGACCCATAAAAATAATAAAACAAGACCTAGTCAGAGGATGGGGGGTCTCATCACGAGCTAGCCTATTAGGTCCATGGGTACCTAGCAATATGACACTACTAGCAGAAGGTTACCATGCCAGGGTAGTGACTCTTGGTTACATGGCCAAGAGAAAGGGGGTCTCATCACGAGCCAACCTTCTCATTTCTATGAAAGTACTTGTGGGTAACGCTGCCACACGTCAGGGAAGTGTCCCCTGATTAGCCTCTTGAAGAAAAATCAATAAGAATAAATAACAAAAGACATGAATGGGCTTGGAAACAATTTCATATAGGACATGTGCAACTTCACCTTCTACAAAGGCACCCACAGGTAAAACTCTCCATTCCCCTTCTTTCACTGCACCCATTGTCAGGACATCCCTTATCCACATCACCCACTTACATGGATTAGATTTAGTCCTTCCCGGGAACTTTCCCTTTCCAGTGGACACTATCCCAATAGGACGCCATGTCACTTTCCCCAAACTTGTATTGTAGACTTGTATAATGTCTTTGAGCATTTAACTAGGGTAGTAGGGGTTTTATGCACATGTTTAATAATATTGATGATGAGATGTGATTGACATTGCTATGATCCCTGTGACTTATGAGCCCATGGAGGGCATAGTTGTTGATGTCCAGAATCATTCCCGATGGACAGGTAGCATGTTGGATAGGTACACATGGGGAGATTATCAGTTTGGACCTCCATGGGGCTGAAGAACCCACCCTATGGATGATGAGACCCTAGAAAGGGGAAAAGATAGGGTAGAGCATTTGTGACATGGAAGAGCAGAAGAATCCACCTGAGGCAGCTGAGCAGACCTGTACCTAGGGGGGTTGAGCCCTCTCCACATGAATGTTGGCCTTGGAAGGCCCAGGACGTCTCCCAGGATACCTAAGATGTCACCCAACACTCTGGACATTTTGGGAGGCAACTTTGGCAGTTTTGGCACATGTGGTAGCATGGAGAAGCCCAAGGAGGGCTAACGTTTCACTCTAGGAGGTTGCATTTGGGCAAAAAGGGGCTAACGCCACCCTAGGAAGGGGATGAAATCTCTCTATTGAATGATTAGGGTTTTAATTTTAAACATTTAATGTGAAACAATATGATTTTAGTATTTTGGCCTTGTCGGCCTTTCTATGACCTAAAAAGTAAAATTAGTTCATTGTAGTGTATAAATTGAGGGTTTTTACCTTCATTTTTTCATCATCTTTCACTCACTCATTAGTGAGGTCTGAAATGTGTGCTATCTTTGGAGCTATTGGCTGAAATTGTGAGGTGTACTTGTTTAAGGAAGACATTTTTGGACTTTTATTGGCATTTTATTATTTCTCTTGGTGGAAGGTATTACAACTAGGGTTTGCTATATGATTTCTTGGTTAAATGTAAGTGAATTTCTACAAAACTTCTTAATTGAATGGTTGTAGTATTTTTTTTATTTCATTTATGGTTATAATTTGTTGAATTAAACCCTAGGTGGCAAGCACACATTGAAGGTCCTTGTCTCATGTCCCTACCAAGGTTTTAAGCCATTTTATTTGTTGAAGTGAGATAGAGCCTTGCCTTAGAAACACTCTATTCTTTCTTGCTAGCCCTTGTTGAAGAGGATTGAGCCTTGCCATAGCAACACTCCATCCATCTTCTTCCATGCTAGCCATTTTTCTTATTTGTTGAGCTAAGAAGGAGAAAACGCATCAAGGCCTAGTTCCCCTACACCTTGGCGAGCCGATTTTCCCTAGGGTTTGTCTGGTAAATCCTTTCCATAGCAACATGTTACTTGCAAACCTTCTTGTCTTAGTTTTATGCAATCTTTTGAGCTATTCATTTTTCCATTAAGCTAAGGAAGGAGGAGAGAGCACTAAGGCCTAGTTCCCCTACACCAAAGTGAGCCTCTCTCCCCTAGGGTTTCATCCTTGAGGCCTTGCCATAGAAACACCTCAAGGTTTAACTCTCTTGCGCTTAGTATTTTCCATTATCATTTGATCCTTCAGCTTTTGCATCCCCCTTTTGACTCCATATACCCTAGG
>SNQJ01S0038497.1:117592-131940 GCA_010110895.2 Picea sitchensis
GCAATATTTTGAGCTAGTCATTTTTCCATTAAGCTAAGGAAGGAGGAGAGAGCACTGAGGCCTAGTTCCCCTACACCAAAGTGAGCCTCTCTCCCTTAGGGTTTCATCCTTGAGGCCTTGCCATAGAAACACCTCAAGGTTTAACTCTCTTGCGCTTAGTATTTTCCATTATCATTTGATCCTTCAGCTTTTGCATCCCCCTTTTGACTCCATATACCCTAGGAGCACATTGATCTAAGGCCTTTTGTGTTGAATAAATTGATCATACAAACTTCCAATACCTTTGAACAAACCCTAACGATACTAACCCTAGTGCTACCATCATATTTCTTGTGCTATAAACACCTTTGTCCAGCTATCATTTTACTTTTAAAGCAATTCAATGGTTGGTTAAGGAATTATCTATGAAGTCTTGATTTGTTACATTGAATGCCAAGTTTCTTTAGCATTTATTGAGAAGTGATATTGTAACCATTGTTATTGTACAAACATTGACTTCGTCAATATTTATTGCTCAATTTCTTATTATCAGAAAATTCATTGATTATATGAAGTACTAACCAGCAAGCAAGCTTTCACATGTATTTTTATTGTTTCTTTGTCTCAGGAAGGTGATCTTATTGGTTATTATTCGGACTTTCTAATCAGGCGGTGACTTGTGAGGGGGATTACTATCACTTAGCCTTGCTAAATGTTTGCCTTCTCAAAACCCCAGGTCATCAGGGACATCTCCCCTAGGCCTTACCTCCCTAAATAGAAAGAACATTCCCATCGAGGTGATAGTGGGTGGGATCGGTTCAGTTATGCCAATTTTACTTCTTTTTGTTAGTCTTTTATCCTAACTACAAACTATGCGATAAAATTTTGGCGTTATTGTCGGGGAACACTGAGTCAATTCTCCTCAAGATGACACTTTTTGGTAAGCCTTGCCTCAAGAATCTCATTCTTACAATCTTACATGGCGACTCCACTTAGGGTGTTTAGACTCCTCGATTCGGTCTTTCGAACCTTTCTCCTTTCATGATCCTTTCTTGAAACGGATTGAGCACTCTCCTGAGAGTATGTCTTGGCATAAATTTTTCCCTCCCACCCACCTCCATGAGCTAGATCTTACAATTTCCATTGATATCATACATTTTCTAACTCATGGTGTTGTTGTGCTTAACTTATCACTATTTTGGCTAATGATGAAGCACAAAGGAAGGTATTGGGGGATGTTGTTGGATGAGTTTCATTGATAATTTAACCACATCAAACATCCAGCCAACAGGAAAGTATAGGTAAGTAGGCATTTTCATTCATTGTACTATACCATCTGCATTGCATTTTAGAGTAGTTTTCTTTTACATTCACATTAATGATTTCTTTATATATATATATATATATATATATATATATATATATATAAATGGTTACTAATAGTTTCTATTGAGATCAAGCAGGTAACAGGTTATGCTAGAGTTGTTGAGGTTCTCATGCGCTCTACGGTTAGCACATGTCCCCGAGTTGGAGCTAGATGTCATCCCCACTTTTAGGGATAACTAGGAGATTATGTCTCTAGGCCCATAGGTCCTAGACATGGATTACCGAGAGCTAGATCGACTTAGGCATGGCCCTTGAGGGCCCATCTTTTATCCCTTTCAGCGCCTCTACTTTTCTAGCAGCAGCAGCATCCATCACCATCAGCTTGGTCTTGTGTCAAAGATGGTTCTTGCTCCATGAGGTAATGAGTTCGGGTATCATGGTATGTGTCACTATGATTCTCAAAACATTTGAATATGTGCATCTAATTCCTTTTGTTTCTAATGAATGCTTGGATCTTATACTTTTCCACTTGACCATGTCTAGGGGGAATGAAAGGATGCCCTAGCAAGTCTGTGCCCATAGGTTTTGGTTTTCCACTGGGGGGATTTCTGAAAAGTCACCGTCCACTCCCTTCATATTACCACCTTTTCATCTTTCTTCCCACTCATCTACCCCATTTCACTTGTTTGGTCATTAGGTTGGCCAATCATTTAAGGGTTGCACCTTGCCTTGTGGGAAGAAGGGGCTAAAGGCCCAAAAGGTAAAAGAAAGTAGCAAAAAGATAAAATCCTAAAAATAAAACCTCGAGATGCTTCGCCCAGGGATCCCCGAGAAAGCAGTAAATGGATTCTCAGCAAGAAATAAGAGGGACCTATAAAAATAATAAAAAAAGACTTAGTCAGAGGATGGGGGATATCATCATGAGCCATCCTATTAGGTCCATGGGTACCTATAAGTATGACACTACTAGAAGTTGGTTACCACGCCAGGGCAGTGACTCTTGGTTGCATGGCCAAGAGAAAGGGGGTCTCGTCACGATCCAACCTTCTCATTTATGTGAAAGTACTTGTGGGTAACGCTGCCACCACTAGTCACCAGGCCGGGGCAGTGTCCCTTGATTATCCTATTGAAGAAAAACCAATAGGAATAAATAATAAAAGGCATGAGTGGGCTTGGAAAAAATTGCATCTAGGATAGGTGTAGCTTTTCCTTCTACAAAGGCAGCCACATGTAAAACTCTGCATTTCCCTGCTTTCACTGTACCCATTGTCAAGACATCCCTTATCCACATCAACCACTTACATGGTTTAGATTTATTCCTTTCTGGGAACTTTCCCTTTCCAGTGGACACTAGCCCAATAGGACGCCCTATCACTTTCCCCAAACTTGTATTGCAGACTTGTATAATGTCTTTGAGCATTTAATTGGGGTAATAGGGGTTTTATGCACATGTTTAATAATATTGATGATGAGATGTGATTGACATTTCTATGATCCTTGTGACTTATGAGTCCATGGAGGGCGTAGCTGTTGATGTGCAGGATCATCCCCGATGGAAAAGTACCATGTTGGACAGGTGCACATGGGGAGATGATCAGTTCGAACCTCCATGGGGCTCAAGATCCCACCATATGGATGCTAAGACCCCAGCAAGGGGCAGATCATTTGTGTCAGGGAAGACCAGAAGAATCCACCAAAGGCAGCTGAGCAAACCTGTACCTAGGGGGGTTGAGTCCTCTCCATAGGAATGTTGGCCTTGGAAGGCCCAGGACGTCTCCTAGGATGCCCAAGACATCACCCACCAGTCTAGACATTTTGGGAGGCAACTTTGGCAGTTTTGGCACCTGTGGCAACATGGAGAAGCCCAAGGAGGGCTAACGTTTCACTCCAGGAGGCTGCATTTGCCCAAAAAGGGCACTAGGAAGGGGATGGTGTCTCTCTATTTATTGATTAGGGTTTTAATTTTCAACATTTAATGTGAAACAGTATGATTTTAGTATTTTGGCCTTATCGACCTTTTTATGACCTAAAAAGTAAAATTAGGTCATTGTACTATATAAATTGAGGGTTTTTACCTTCATTTTTTCATCATCTTTCACACACTCATTAGTGAGGTATGAAATTTGCGATATCTTTGGAGCTATTGGCTGAAATTGTGAGGCACACTTGTTGAAGGAAGACATTTTTGGACTTTTATTGGCATTTTGGCATTTCTCTTGGTGGGAGGTATTACAACTAGGGTTTTCTATATGATTTCTTAGTTAAATGTAGGTGAATTTCTGCAAAACTTCTTAATTGAATGGTTGTAGTATTTTTTTTCTTGCATTTATGGTTATATTTTGTTGAATTAAACCCTAGGTGACACGCACACATTGAAGGTCCTTGTCTCATGTCCCTACCAAGGTTTTAAACCATTTTATTTGTTGAAGTGAGATAGAGCCTTGCCTTAGCAACACTTTATTCTTTCTTTCTAGCCCTTGTTGAAGACGATTGAGCCTTGCCATAGCAACACTCCATCCATCTTCTTCCATGCTATCTGTTTTTCTTATTTGTTGAGCTAAGAAGGAGAAAACGCATCAAGGCCTAGTTCCCCTACACCTTGGCGAGCCGATTTTCCCTAGGGTTTGCCTGGTAAAGCCTTGCCATAGAAAAACGTTACTTGCAAACCTTCTTGTCTTAGTTTTATTCAATATTTTGAGCTATTCATTTTTCTATTGAGCTAAGGAAGGAGGAGAGAGCATTGAGGCCTAGTTCCCCTACACCAAAGTGAGCCTCTCTCCCCTAGGGTTTCATCCTTGAAGCCTTGCCATAGAAACACATCAACGTTTAACTCTCTTGTCCTTAGTCTTTTCCATTATCATTTGATCCTTCAGCTTTTGCATCCTCCTTTTGACTCCATATACCCTAGGAGCGCACTGATCTAAGGCCTTTTATGTTGAATAACTTGATCATACAAACTTCCAATACCTTTGAACAAACCCTAACTATACTAACCCTAGCCTAGACTAACTTTACTAACCCTAGTGTTGTAGTCATCTTTCTTGTGCTATAATCACCTTTGTGCAGCTATCATTTTACTTTTAAAGAAATTGAATGGTTGGTTAAGACATTTTCTATGAAGTGTTGATTTGTTACATTGAATGCCAATTTTATTTAGCATTTATTGAGAAGTGATATTGTAACCGTTGCTATTGTACAAACATTGACTGTTTGTAAATTTCTTATTATCAGAAAAGCCATTGATTATATGAAGTACTAACCAACAAGCAAGCTTGCACATGGAATTTTATTGTTTCTTTGTCTCGGGTAGGTGATCTTATTAGTTATTACTTCAGGTTATCTTTATTGGCTATAAGCCAGACTTTCTGATCAGGTGGTGACTTGTGAGGGGGATTACTATCACTTAGCCTTGCTAAATTTTTTCCTTCTCAAAATCCTAGGTCACCGGGGACATCTCCCCTAGGCCTTACCTCCCTAAATAGAAAGAACCTTCCCATCGAGGTGAGAGTGGGTGGGATCGGTTTAGTTACACTAGTTTGACTTCTTTTCATTAGTCTTTTATCCTAACTACAAACTGCGCAATAACAATGCCTTTTAACAAGTCATAGTTTCTTCCACTCAACAAGGAAATTTTAGATACCTTGTCTAAGCTTTATGATGAGCTGCAACTTGTCTTCATAGATGAGGCATCTTTGATTGGAAGTCGCTTCTTGTATTCCATTGACAACCGACTAAGAAACATAAAATATGTGCACACCAGATATTTTGGAAACATTGACGTGATATTCTGTGGGGATCTTTACCAGGTGCAACCCATCCAAGATTCTTTGATATTTGAACAACCTACGGTCAATATGAAAATAGTGACGCATGACTTCTGGAAAGACAATATAAAATTCTTTGAATTACATACTACAATGTGCCATCCAGATGGAACATTTATTGCAATTCTGAATAGAATTTGGACAAACAACCAAACACATGGTGACTTAACATATATCAATTCAAGGTGCATGCGACCTGCACCAACAGACCCAACTTTCCCTTACCTGTTCTACAAGAATAGGGATGTTGCAATGCATAACATATACATGCTATTGCTCATGCTTGGTGATGATATCATCATCAATTCAATTGACCTCAAAGAAGACAACCATGGAAATGTGCCACGTCATGAACATAATGCCACTTTGCCTTTGCAAATTGTCCTGAAATTAGACATGTTGGTTGAAATATATGCCTGCAACTATGATTCACAAGACAGCTTGGTGAATCGTGCAGATGGAATACTCAAAGGCTATACCATAACATAAAAATGTGATGTCCTCTGGATTAAGTTCCATGAGCCGCATATAGGCCACCGACAAGCAAACAAGTTCACTTATCTATATAATTCAAACACTGCATGTGATTCGATACCTATCTTACGAATATCAAAACCAGTATCGACATCGGTAAAGACAGGTTGACTGAAGATTTGAAAATAGTTTCTAATTAAACTTGCATGTGCACGTACAGTCCACAGATCACAAGGACTAACACTTGATAGTGTTGCATTTGACCCTGTTGGAATTCGAATACATGGACTTGTATACATAGCATTGTCTTGTGTCAGAAGTATAGACTCTGTGTATTTACTAAGTCCTCTTACAAAATATAACTTCAAATTCAAACACAAAGTTGATGTTGAGATGCAACGCCTTAGGACTACCACAAAGTGGCATCTACAGTATGATTACCAATCCATACAAACAAACTCATTTGTATCAATTCTCTCACTTAACATGCGCAGCCTACATGCACACATGGATGATATACTCAATGAATATGACACAATACAATCCGATATTCTGTGCTTCCAGGAAACATACATGACATTATGCACGCAAAACAATAAATTTCCAAATCACAATTGCATATCGAGTTACATTGCACATGGGGTGATGATATTAGTGAAAAAACATGTAACAATTTTGGAGCATATGAATTTTGAAGAAAACAATGTTGAGATGGTGCTCACAAAGTATTTCTCCATGCATCAGAAATTGTAATATTGAATCTCTATGTTGTTCCACATGCAAAATCCTCCAACATACTAAATGTTATTTCCAATGCATTAGAGCATTTGCATCTGAACGAAACCGTTGTCATTGTAGAAGACTTCAATATTGACATGCTACAAAATAACTCCAGAACAAAAGAATTGGAAAACTACATGTGCAAATACAGTCTCCGCTTTTTTTTGGACAAGATAAACCATGTATGGTCGAATGTGCCCATTTATCAATACATCGTCTTTATCTTAGACACATATTGGTCTGATCAAGATACAATTGGTATTGCACTTGAATTATGAAATATACATCAAACATATTGCAAAATCATATTTCTATGTTTCAAAGCATATATGTTTAGCTTGTTGCAGAAAACCAAGTTATCCAACTCCTTAGTTTTCCCTAGTTTGTAATTGACTTTGGACACAAAAAAAAATTACACCTTTTTTTATATATACACATACATGGATGAACAAAAAAAAAATGGTGCATTCTTCTAACACTATCTGTTACTCTATTCCTTTTATTCTATTTTATTTATTGTATGTACATATTCCTTGTTTTTTCCTTACATGTCAACTTACGTTCATGTTCATTTTGTTGTGTACTTTGTTTCATTGAAACAAACAGAAAAAATGGATAAGGCAAAGAAATATTAACCTGAAATGTAGAAGAATACATGAAAAGGTGCATACTTTTACCTATATTACATATCCAATTGTTTTTCATTTACTCTGTCTATACTTGTTACACTGGTTTGCAGCTCTTCTGTTTTTTTTTTCCTTGGATACTGCATATCTTCATGTATATTAACTTATCTTCATGTCAATGGTATTTTCTATGTCTCTATCTTGAAATAAATAAATTTGTACTCCATCATTTTTTCATGTGTTCCTACGTAGCAGCTTGCCTTCATGTCCATTGTATTCTTTGTATTGCTACATTGAAAAAGAACATACTAATTGAACACACGGATGGAGCCTTATGTGCCACAGCTAAGAAAGTTGGAGTACAATCTTCCAAAAGGTATGGCTACAGTTGTGCCACAGAAAATACAATGTGTATGCCTAATGCACATCCATATCGAGTATGAATAATATAAACATGTTCATAGCCACTGTTTCAGAAGTGACATGGACATGGGCAGTGAACTGTTGAAAACATCAACACAACGACAATGCTGAAGGTAAGGATTCATAGATTATGCTCTTTCTATGTTTACGAAACAAATATATGCAGTTATTTTTTCTGCTATGCCATGGTAAAAATGTTTATGTCATTTACACCACATGTTTTTTAGTTCACAAAAACTATCGACAAGTAGAAGTGAAACCTCCATCATAGTACAAGGTCCAAAGACTAAGAGATATGGTTACAAAAACTCTAATCTCAATACGTTTTCCAATTTGTGCATATATTGGAGCTTGTCATACTTACCCGTTTTACCTTTTCTTCTTCCCCTCTATTATCTGTTTTTGGTTATATACTTAGTCACATATCTATGCTTGTGGGTTCCCGGTGTGGCGGAGTGAGAAATTATATGTTCATCTATATCTTCACATCATGAGTCTGATCGACTGTCGTTCATTTTCATACTTTGATAATTTTATGGTCGTGGGTTCCTGCGTACGTGCCATCAAACTCTCATGCCCCGTGTTCAGGGTATACATCTTGCACCCAAAACTTCAGTGATTTACAATTCGACCTCGGACTCCTCAAACTCCAAAGCCTCACTCTACCTATGATGACTCCGCCTGATTGCTTGCATATAAGTGTGCCAAGTCATATATTTTGTCTATTGCTTGTTGAGATAGATATAAACAACATTTCTTTTATCTTGAACCAGGGTTTCTTGAGCTCCAGCTATATTTCATGGCTGAAAATGTTTTACCCATAGTTGATGTGTTTCTATAGCTTGATAATTATCAGACTAAGTGTTGTTGTGTGAGGAATACAGTTATTTTCTCCCTTTAATTTTCCTCTTTTATACTTACCCGTTCTTCCCTTTTCTTCTTTCCCTCTATTATCTATTTTTTGTTCTATACTTAGTCGCATATTTATGATCACAGATTTTCAGGGTGGCAGAGTGAGAAATTATATATCCATCTATATATTCACATCACGCGTCCGACCAACTGTCATTCATTTCCATAATTAGCCAATTTTATGGCTGCAGGTTCCCACGTAAGCATTATCGAACTCTTATTCCTTGTGTTCGGGTATACATCTTGAACCCAAAACTTCGGTGATCTATAATTTGACCCCGGACTCCTCAAAATCGCAAGCCTCACTATGCCTATGATAACTCCGTCTGACCACCCTGCCTTTCCATACTTAATACCAAGTCTTGTTGTGTGACACATCAAGTTCTTTGCTCCCTTTCTTTTTCCTCTTCTATACTTGCCTATTTTTCCCTTTTCTTCTTCCCCTCTAATATTTGTTTTTGCTTCTACACCTAGTTGCATGTCTATGATCATGGGTTCCTGGGGTTGCGGAATCATAAATTCTATATCCATCTATATATTCACATCACAAGTCCGATCGACCGCTGCTCATTTCCATACTTAGCCAATTTTATGCCCATAGGTTCCCAGCTAGGCCCTATCGAACTCTCATGCCCCATTTTCAGAGTATACATCTTGTAGCCAAAACTTCAGTGATCTACAATTCGACCCCGGGCTCCTCAAATTTTCAAGCCTCACTCTACCTATGATCTTGTTGAAATAGATATAAACAACATCTCTTTGGACTTCAACCAAGGTCTGTTGAGCTCCAACTATATTTCATGGCTCAGAATGTTTTTTCCCATAGTTGATGTGTTTCTATCGCTTGATAAATTTCAGACAAAGTGTTCTTCTGTGAGGCATAATGTTTTTTGCTTCGTTTATTTTTTCTCTTCTATAATTAGTCGCATTTCTATGCTCGCGGGTTCCTGGGTGGTGGACTAACAAATTCTATATCCATCGATATCTTGACATCACGAGTCCGACCAACCGCCATTTGTTTCCTTACTTACCCAATTTTATGGTCGCGGGTTCCTAAGTAGGCGTTATCGAACTCTCATGCCCTGTGTTCGGAGTATACATATTGCACCCAAAACTTGGGTGATCTACAATTTGACCATGGACTACTCGAATTTGCAAGCCTCACTCTACCTATGATGACTTCGTCTGACCACCCCGCCTTTCCATACTTAGTCGTTTCTTCAAAGTTTCGTGGTTCATAGACTCCCAGGTTCACAAAAGTATCAAAGGATTTTTCGCTCCCCTCCATCCCCACCACCTTCGCCCCTTCCCAATGCACATTAATTATGCTTTTACTAGTGACATCTCACCATAGATGTTCGAAAAGATTGGCATTAATAAGCGGAAATCTTGAGGATATCTCCCATTAAAATGAATTAATGGACGAATATTATGGAATCTAATTAGTTTCTTTCTATAAATCTTTAATTGGCCAAAAATTGTTGGTTATTTTCATTTTTTTAAGGCATCATCATAGTAAGAATGCAATAAACTGCTATCCCACTGTCATCTACAAAGGTGTTGACATGATGCCCCTCTTTAGCATTGTGCATATGTTACAGCTTTGCATATTTGAGAGTATTCTTGCATATGAAAATGTTTATCCACCCTTGAAATTTGAACATGGTTTGCATTTGGGCCACAAAAATAATAATAAAATAAAAGAATATGAATAGTGTTAAAGTAAATATAAACAAATTATCTTCTAACTTGAAACTGATTTTGTCGACATCCAGGTATATTACATAGCTGACAATGTTTTTCCCATAGTTAATGTTTCTGACTGCCAGTTCCTAGATTTGCGATATCGAACTCCCATGCCCCCTGTTCCGTGATATACATCTTGCACCCAAAACTTTTGTTATCTACAATTCGACCCCAAACTCCTCGAACTCGCAAGATTCACTCTACCTACGATGAATCTGTATGTGTCCGTATGACTGCCCCACCTTTTCATACTTAGTTGATTTCCCTGCCACCTTCGCACACTTTCCCAATGCAAATTGATTACTCTTTTATCAGTAACAATTCACCACACAGGTTCGAAACAATTGGCATTAATGAGCGAAAAGTTGGAGGACATCTCCCATTAAAATGAATTAAACAAATATTTACGGGAGATTATATTACCATCTTCCAGTGTTCATTCTAAATACTATCACACAATTATTTCCACGTGTAGCAATATAAACAAATCTTCATAAAAACATTATCTTTTTTCACAGGCACCCCATGTGCACCCCAGTTGCCTGAAGTGATCGATATTTGGATCCATCATCTAAACCTCCCTATTATTGAATTGGCAGAGGTCAATATTATGGCATCTGATTTTTTATTTTTTTGTGTGTGGATCTTGAGCTCGAAAAAATTGTCATTTTCTTTAGCTTTTTGAAGCCATTGTACCTCGCCTTTCCCTACTTAGTCAATTATTCACCTTATGTTGTCATAGATTCACGACTTCCTGAGCTCCTAGGTTCACAAACATTTCGAAGAATTTTTCGCTCTCATCCATCCCTATCACCTTCGCATGCTTCCCATTGCACATTAATTATTCCTTTATTAGTGACAACTCACTAGACAGATCGAAAATATTGGTATTAATAGATGAAAAGGTCGAGGGCATCTCCCATTAAAATGCATTGAACCAATATTTACGGGAGATTATATTATCATGCTCTGGCGTTCATTTTAAATATTATCAAGAGAAAAGGAACATTCTCATCAGTTTATGGCTGCATCTCAACAACATTTCTGTGGAGATACCCTGAATATTTTTGGGCGTGAGGACCATATTTTTTCAGTGGTCCAGAGCTTATGAGTACTACTCATCCCCTTCTACCCAGAAGAAAATTATCTACACATCTAGAATTGCAGGAGCAGGTTATGTCCCCAAATTGTTTTACTGTAAGGAGTTGGTCACATGTTGTGCCGAAAACTATATTCTGAACCAGCAGATTATTCTAAACCAACGGATTATCCAGTTGCGGAACCATTCCCGAGTCTCCCTATCACCTCAAGTATTTCAAAAGATGTTAATACTTCCTAACCAAACACCTACTTTCAAGAGAAATAATTGCAGAGAGTTATTAAAGAAGCATGATAATGAATTGGACCTCTTTCCGAAGTTCTTAGAGAACCCAGCGGTCGCTCCCAGGGACATGACTAGATTACAGGTTAGTGCATTTAAAAACCCTTTCTGGAAAATTGCATGGCTTTTCACGAGGATAACGGGACAACAAAGTACAACCAGTATCTATCAAATGATTCTGTATATTTTATATTTTACAGTCAAGGAACAAGCCATATTCCATTGGGACAAGTTGATTTCCATTGAAATCCCTTCCTAGTTACTGCAATACACAAGGTAGATGAAATTACTTATGTCATCTTATTTAATTTTCGCGTTGGCAAATTGTTGTCCATTACCTAGACTATCTATGTGTAAGAAGGAAAACTGTGAATTTGACCCAGTAACCTTCACGTACTATATATTATGGAGACACGACGCTTCCCAACATTTTTATGAAGTCTTTAATGATTATGTTTCAGTTTTTAAAGCATTGATCTTTGGAAAGTATTTTCCCTGATTGTCTGACCAGGTGACCAAGTTCCTGGATAGGAAGGGAACACTAGAAGAAATGGAGAACTATAATTTTATAACGATTTTTGGGTCCAAACAAAATCCTTGCTTCCTTCCATGTCACATATCTGGTACAATGCTTTTTTTCTGAAATAGCAAGGCAGTACACCTATTGGTTGCATTTTTTCCATGAAAAAAGAAAAATTCAATTCATCTCTCTACCTTGGAAAGTCGGGGATTTCATGGTCAGGAATATGAACAAGATTGACGGTTTTGCAGGCCACTTCCACGGCTTCAATTTGAAATGTGATGAAAAAGTAAAAGGGTTCGACCCTGATGGTATTTTTGTAGAACACCTATTGGTTGTCAGTTTCAACAGTTCTTTCACTGACACTATCCTGAATGAAGACAAAGATAATGCCTCAGGAACTCCTTCTCGTGACACCGACAACCTTAATAAAATACTCAGTACCAATGATTCGTACAAGAAGAAACGAAAAGGCCGAGGTGAAAAACGTGCCCAATCCCCGACCTCCACACCCAAGACCACAACATATCGGAGTAGTACTCCATTGGCCTACCCAAGCAAGAAAGTCACACACAGTTCTTCAGGTGGAGGAGGAGATAAGAACCCTCCCTCCGAAAAATTGAAATTTCTCACAAACTTCCCGTGAGCAAAAAACGGAAAACAATAGTCCAAGAATAGGAGGGACCAAGGGGAGAAATTGATATCCACGATCTCTCCCTCGAAGATATGGAACTAGAAATTGACATTGACAAAATGTTCCCCGACGACGATCAACTAGAGATCACTTCTCCGCATAATACTGAGATGGAAATAATTGGCACTGATACATTGGACGAAGAAGAGTCTTTTGCATTTCAGAGCATTGTTTTTTATAGTGAATCCAAAAACTTGGTTGTTGAAAAGAGAGATGTAAAGAATAAGAAAGGGAAATCTCGTTTGGAGATCAACTTACGCAACATGCGCCCTTCCCAGATCTCCCAAATACACCGAGCAACTGGAGATGCTCTAGACAACTCTATTAGTGGCCTTGAAGCGGAAAACATCATGTTAAAGGAGCGAATCAAAGAATTGGAGGGAGCTCTAATGCCTATTCCATTGTTTTCTACTTCTTTGGCAATGATCAGGCCCACCGCACCTAGAGCAAAGCTAAAAGGATCAACAAGCCTTCTCACATCAGCTCGAGGCTATGTGAAAAAGAATATAAAGAGAAGAATGGAATTAATAACAGAAGCTTGGGAGATGTCAAAGAGTATGGTCTCTTTTGGAACAAGAGCGCATGCTTTTCATGAGTATCTGCAAGCAGATCTGAAGAATGAGAAAGGTTTCTACCTCGATTTAGTTGTACCATTTGGTGTTAAAGTTACTGGTATGACGGAATTCAGAAGAAGATAGGAGGATCTCCCTTCCCCAAGTCGAATAGACCAACTAAACGCATGCTCGAAAGAAAATATAAAAATCCTGGATGGTATCGTTCAAGCATGTAGTCGGGCCATATCTATAAGAGACAAACTATTCAAGAAGCTAACTGAGATAGATCTAGCTGGCAGCACCAATGAATTCCAAGACCTGAAATTGATATTCAACTCATTGTTTTTAACCAAGCAAGCATTTGATGATCAAGTTCATATCTATAAAAGACTGTCATTTGAAAATTTCTATGGCATTCTTGAATATGGTGAAGATGACGTGAAAAAACTGGCTAGTCGGTTATTCGATTAAAAACCAAGATATTCAAGAAGCATTTCACAAGCTCTCTATTGATCTAAGGCACTTGGAAAGTGAATTCTTCAATATAAAAACCCAACATAAAATCAATGTGGCACACATGAGGAACTACATCGAAGAGTGGCTCAAAACAGTTGTCGACCAGATTACCAATGAAGAGGAAAGGATGCTTCACACGGTTCCCATACCAGTTGAGAAAAGCCATAAAAGGACATCAGTGAGCAAATGAGAAGGCATGGGACACCATCATAGTAAGTTGATACTGATCACATTCTTCTGACTTTGTCGATGTCTTCATCTAGTTACTCTAACAAATCTTTAATCAAGGACTGACAATTTTCTCTTTGTTCTTGCCAGGTCTTGTTGTTTTCCATCTCCGAATTTCTTCTTTCTACAAATTTCATTCTTGTACATCTTTGTTTTGTAGTCCACGGGAGCCCCAATCCCAGTCATTATGGAAAACACATTTATATTTCACAGAATATGTACTGAACTATATATTTTTTTACAAATTCCAAGACAACTATTTTGGGAAATATTCTCAAATGTATTTTGTAACCCAATTTATCTGAATATAAATATTTGAGGTTGTTCTATGGTGATCTTCAATGTTTGGTGTTGTTATTTGAATT
>SNQJ01S0038498.1:9554-26757 GCA_010110895.2 Picea sitchensis
CATCTTCCACACAACAAAATCACACAATAATCATTAACGCAAAAAAATGTGAAACTTCAAAGTAAAGTTATGTAGAAAAATAAACAGTAATTACAAAAGGACTAGTACATGAGACGTGAGGCTGAAGTGTAGTGATTTTTAAGGTAGAGACCATTTATGGGCTCTGACAACACATTCCCCTCGTAATATTCTATCTCATAAGATTCTTTTTCTAGCATGATATATGGATCATAGCACAAGGGATTTAACTTACCTGCCCCCACGAAATCCTTGTCTTGGTCATAAACTAAGACAATGTATCCTTTAGAGAACACCCTATGATGAAAAAACTTTTGATACTGAGACTTGAACATTTTATCATGTGCTTCATTTTTCATTGCCTCATATCAATGTTTCTCGTCAAGTTGTTCAAGGTAAATGATACTTTATTCGACTTGAGTTGTATCTAGGAGGAGATCGACATCTATTTTGAGCGAAGACATTTCACACTCATTAGGAAATACTTATTCAACTCCATGGACAAGTTGAAAAGGAAAGAATCTAATTGCAGTCTTAACTAAGGTATAGTAATCCTATAATGCCTGATATAGCATCAAATTCCAATTTGATCTAGTGGAGTTAATTGTCCTTCTCAATATCATTTTTAAGGATTTATTAATGACTTCAACCTCACTGTTAGCCTGAGGATAGTAGGGAGACAAGTGCTCCTGTCTAAAACCTATTTTTGATGTTAAATCTGACATCATGCGGTTCTAAAAGTGACTTCTATGTTCAGTGACTATCTCTATTGGAACCCTGAACCTAGCAATAACCTAATTGAAAATGAAAAGTGTGGAAGTTTCACCATCATTCGCAAATTTTGGCATGTATTCATCCCAATTAGTGAATTATTCCATGATCACTATGATTTAATGATGACCCCTAGAGGAATTTGGGTGGCATGTCATAAAATATACCCCCCACTTGGTGAAGGGGCTCATAGTAATGATGGGAAACATTGGACCACTGTGTGCTCACATATTATTTGTAAAAACTTGACAAGGATGGAATTTCTTGACCGCCTCAATACAATCCTTAAATATCGTAGGCCAGAAATAACCAACACACAAAATATTATGGATTGTTTCCAACCCTGATATATAACCGCCACACTCTCCACCATGACAATCATTTAAAACTACTTCTACATCTTCATGAGTGAGGTTGTGATGGAGGATCAAGTCCACCCCTCGTTGATACAATGTGGCAGTGATAATGAGATATTTTTATCCATATGATGAACATGTTGTCTCTCATATCATGAATAGTGCGGGGGAAACTTCAAAGTATCAATATATATAAGGATATCCCCATACCAAGGGTTATATGAAGAGAAGAGGAATATGTGCTCATCAGGGAATGAGTCGATGGCCTCACTCTCCTCATTCTCAACTAGAAAATTCAACATTAATTCGGCGAAAATCAAAGATTTCTTAGATTTCGCTAAGGAAAAATCCAATTCGAATTCTTGAAGCACCACAATCCATTTGTTCTACTTCCTGATGAAAATTAGCCTAGTCAAAACAAATTGAAATGGATTAACAATGACGGTGACAGTTGTCTTGAGTAACCAAATGTAATGACGAAGACATTGAACAACATGAATTTTTTCAAAGGCCAGTTTCTTGACATGAGAGTAATTAAGCTCAAGACCCAACAAATCCTAACTCAAGTAGTAGATAACGTGATATTGGAGCTCATCATCTTCTTGAACCAGAACCATAGGATTTGGCAGCTGCCAAATATAAGAAAAAATATAGATTATAATCAAGGGGAATCATCAAAGGAGTTCAAACCAAATCCTTCTTCAATTAATTGAAGGAGTATTGAGATGATTCACCCCAACATAATTGGACCCATTTTTTCAAAAGATGCATGAATCCTTTCATGATATTGGCATAGTTAGGTACAAATCGTCGAAGGAAATTCTCCTTTCCCTGTAGGCTTTCAAGTTGCCATATTGTACACGGGGGAGGAAACTGAGTGATTTCCTCAACGTTTAAGGGGTCAACTGTGATCCCTTTCGGTGAAACGATGATTCACAAAACATGTCCATAATGACACAAAATATGCACTTATGCGGATTCAATCAGATTTGGTAGTAATGACACCTTTCAAAAAGAAGGTGGAGGTGTAATAGATGTTGAGCTCTTTTTTGTGAATGATCCATAAGATCATCCAAATAGGCCTCCACTATGTTCTTCAAATCATGGAAGGAAAACATCATGGCCCGTTGAAAGGTGGCACCAATGTTTTTAAGGCTAAAAGGCATCTTCTTATAAGATAAATTTCCCCACATAAATATGAAAGATGTCTTTTGTTGGTCTTCCAGTTAGATCTAAATCTGGTTATAACCTGAAAAACCATCCATAAATGAAATGATTTCACTTCCTGCGAACTCATCTAAAATATTGTTGATAAATGGTGTTGGGAAGTTGTCTTTTGGATAAGATTTATTCAAGTCCTGAAAATCCATACAAACGTGAATAATGCCTTGCTTCTTATAAACCAAAGCTTGGTTGGTAACCCATTTCGTCAAAGGAGCTAGATAGATGAACTTGACTTTCAACAACTTCCCTACCTTAGCTTTGATCGTTGTTGCCTTCCTAGGATTAATTGGTCGCATATTTTTTCGAACTCGTTTGACATTCTCATAAGTTCAAAGATTGTGTTGAACTATATGAGGATCTATGCGAGGAATTTACTCATATGACCAAGAAAACACATCTCAAAACTCTTTAAATAACACTATATACCGACAAATCTTGTCTTGAGAGAATTTCACTCTAATGAAGACATTTTCAATGATGTCAAGGTTATTATAAATGTTAATCGAGACAAATTACAATATATTTCCCCTATTCCCCTCTGCATAAACACCATTCCCGACAAAGGGGATCACTGCACGATTGAAAATCGTACTCACGAATGACTTAAATTCTCCATTTTCCATATAACGGATCTCAGGGAAGAAATATGATATGTGTTGTATATCCTCCCATAACCTTTCATCTCCAATCATTTCCTCAATGATAACTTCATCTCAGGGAAATATATTGTCAAGAAACTATTGATAATTTGAATAATTTTGAGCTCAAATAGGATATGGAAAAGGATCATCCTCCTCCATCAATGAAGGGTTTTGATATGGGTCTGTAGTGGCCTGTTGAATATATTGGTAAGAGACCTTAGCTATAGACAAAGGTTCGATCATCCCGGTGTAAAAATGGTGTTTACTCACATCACAAAACAAGGGTAGCATCCAAGGATCATATAAATATGATGTTATAAATGAAGAGACTCTCGAAGTGAAAGTCAGTGGACTCGTCTTTTGATATTCGGCCAAGGTGGAACGTATATACGAAATTAGCATGAAAAGAATTAAAAGATCCCATGAGAGAAGGATACATCCCACAACCGATACCCTCATTTGTCGTCTAAGAGTTTTAAATCCATAAAATTGTGGATCCTATATTATCTGTGGCCTCGAAAAGGTTGGAATCCATCTAGTTTATGGTTACTATTATTCCCTCATGGGGAAAGCATATAATGTGAAACACCGATGAGATGACAATTTTCGTGGTGTAACACCAACTCCTCCCAAGTAAATAATTATAGTCGAGAAGCACATCGACTAAGTCAACCTCTACATAGAAATATTTTCTTCCTAACCTGAGAGGATAAGAAGAAATAATACCATGGGGTCAGAAAAATAGTCCATCAAAAGTAGTCAAGAGATTTAGGGAAGGGGTAATCTTTGGAGAACCAATATCTTGCCAACAGGACAAGGACAATACACACATTGAAGCCTCTTCATCAATGATGGTCCTCTTGATAAGACAATTATTAGAAATGAATTTTTTCTAGAAGGCCACATGATATGGAAGATGAGGCTTGACATCATTGGCATCGAACTTCATCACGAGTTGACTAGAACAATCAATGGCTCCTATTGTAGACAACAACACAGCACGCTATGCAGGGCAACTTTGGAGTAATTCCCAAGAAGAAATTGCACACGGTTTTTGAGCCAAGTCTTCGATGATAGAGTAGTTGGGGGTGGCTATCACATTATGGTTTTGTGTTGTCCAATTATATACACAATTAGGTATGCACGATGTTGTCTCTTTCTCAGTTTTCTCTATGTGTATAGG
Organism: Picea sitchensis; assembly: GCA_010110895.2. Classification (NCBI taxonomy): domain Eukaryota; kingdom Viridiplantae; phylum Streptophyta; class Pinopsida; order Pinales; family Pinaceae; genus Picea; species Picea sitchensis. The sequence continues at coordinate 13,748 of SNQJ01S0038498.1, forward strand.
TTCTTGATCCTTTGAAGCCTTTTTTCCTTTTTTTGTCGACTCTCGATTATTATAATCATGATTTATGGTCGATAAGTCAATTATCTCTATCTTCTTATGAATGAGCATACTCAGGACTCCTTTGTATTCATATGTCTAGGGTGCACTTGACGTGCCCGTAAGATGGTTTATATTGGAAGAGCCACCCCGCAAGTTTTTCCCTTATGGGAAAGGATTTTTCAACACAGAGGGTTGATGTTGTTGTTTCAACTTCATAAGGTGTTGGGATTCTTCCATTTGTGGGCACTAATGTTTAATATGATCATCCCCACAAATATTATATGGGAACTTCACCTTCCTTTTTTCATCTTTTTTCCTCTCAACATTATTATCATATTTTTTATTATTTCCCCCATCACCTTTCTTTCCCTTTCCTTTCTTATCATCAGGATATTGAGGGACCTTTTGAGTCTTCAAGTGAACACAATGTACATCCAATGACTGAATGGATTGGGTGGTAAAGACAAGGGCTAGACCAATTGAAGGATGTTGGATAACCAAGTTCTGCATCTCGTTCGTGACCAAATATGCACCTTTACTTCGCATGGACCCCACAATTCCATCGACAAGTGGAGATGAATTTGTATTTTCCAAGTCAAGAGTATACCTTGACACATCTAGAATAATATCATAGAGAATGTCAGATTCAAAGTAAATAATATCTAACTATTGCACTCTAAAAATCTCTTTCTCTTTCGAAAATACTATCGAAGTCGCAACATCCTTTGAAATATACGAGAGTAAAGATTTCAGGAATTTCCCAAGGATAAAATTTGGTGGAATCATTACTTTAATCAAGCTCTTTTATCTCCTCCATTCCCAAATGTGATCAGAAATGTGCGTAGCCTTGTCCTATTCAAATTTGAATAGCAATTTTGTATGAGCATCATACCGAACAAGGAGTTGGAAGTGGTTAAGGAACAGTAAGGATAAGTCACCAAACATGGCATATCTCACCCTTTATATTTATATCTACCACTTTGCGACACCTCTAGTGAGAGTGCATTGGAACATACACAACCAAATTGAGTTGTTATTCAACGAATTAGATGAACACCACAAATGGAATGTCGTCACGTGGTCCTATGGATATTCACCACTTTTTCCTTCGAATTTGGGTATATTTGAAGGTAACTTGGTTGGGACCATGGGCCAACTAGGATCATGATGAATAGGTTCATTCATCAACTTGGATAGGTTTGGAAAATGAAACATTGATAGAAATGGTAGCCTAGGCCATGAGATTGATTGATTAGTAGCCTAAAAGGAGGACCCTATATTGTAATTGGCACCAGATTGCTAGAAAGAGTTCATTGAAGGACCAAGGCTTGGGATAAAACCTTTTTGACCCTATTTGGATGGAGGAAAACCTCCACCCATCTCATTCCCTAAATAAAAATAGGGGTTTCCCCCAGCGGATCCCCCTTGTGAAGGAAAGACTCTAGGCATGGAGTTAAATTGATCAAGAAAGGGTTTTCCCCTTTGCAACATCCTTTGCATGGGATTCCACCATCCTTGCAGAGGGGTACCCCACAATGAAATACCTTGCGAGGAGAAATCACCACCTCTCATGGAGGTATGGGTACTAACAAAACCCTCGATATATGATCTTTCCGCTATGCTTAGTTAAGCTATAGATGGGTCTCTCCTCGACTCTACTTCACTTGACCTTGTCTTTAGCTCCTATGTTAAAGGAGGATCCCATCTATATGTATATGATGGTTGGATTTATAGACTCCCTAGGTCATAATCCTACATTTTTTGTGTCACCTTGTATAAATTTATTCTCCACCCTAAACCAAGGCCCTAGCTTGAACTTGTTTGTGTACCCTATAAAGGTGAATATGTCTAATAAAGTTTTATTTAATCATTTATTTTATGGGTTGTTTTTACTCAAAAAAATGCATGGATGAAACTTGAATGGTGTTTATGATAGACTCCAAAATCAAAGTACTTAAGAAAATTATGCATTATGGACTTTATTCAAATGAAAGAGTCAAAATATTTAAAAAAGAAATATGGAAAACACAGAAAATCACAAAAAKAAAGAGGAAGAAAGAAACCCTAACAAAATGACCCAAACTAAGAGAKCCCCCATTATGGCTTCCAATTCTGATTTGAAGCACATAGTGGAGGCCTGTTTGGATGATCTTACGACTCATTCATGAAAAACATCTCAACATTTGTTACACCTCCACCTTATTTTTTAATTATTTCGTTACTACCAAATTTGAYTGAACCCACATAAGTGCATGTTTTGCGTGACTTATGGACATTTTTTGGATTCATCGTTTCAAYGAAWCAGATCATGGTTGACCACTTAAAGGTTGAGAAAATCACACAATTTCCTCCCTCCCATACAATAAGACAACTGAAAATCCTACAAGGAAAGGATAATTTCTTAGAYGATTTGTACCTAACTATGTGAATATCATGAAAGGATTCAGACACCWGTTGAAAAAAGGGGTCCCATTCTATTTGGATGAAGCAATTGAACATTATTTAGACACACTAAAGAATGATTTGGTTTCAAATCCTTTGTTGAKTCCCCCTGATTATCATCAATATTTTTTTTTATATTTGGGGACATTCGAATCCTCAATTGGAATGGTTCTAGTTCAAGAAGATGTTGGGCTCCAAGAGAACAATATCTACTACTTGAGTCTCTCTTTTTTGGGTCTCGAAATTAAGTACTCTCATGTCGCGAAACTGGGCTTGGAATCATTTCATGTTTCTCAACATCTTCATCATTAAATGTTTTTGTGCAAGACAACAATCATTGTCATTGTTAATTCATTTCAATATGTTTTGACTCGGTTAATTATTGTTGAAAAGTACATCAAATGGATTGTGGTGCTCCAAGAATTTGAATTGGATTTTTCCTCAACGAAATCTAATAAATATTTCGTCTTTGTTGAATTAATGTTGGAGTTTTCGGTTAATAATGAGGAGGGTGAGGTCATTGACTCATTCCTTGATGAGCACATCTTCCTCATATCTTCATCTGACCCTTGGTATGGGGATATCCTTGTATATCTCCATAATTTTAGGTTTCCCCCTTACTATTCACGAGATGAGAGATGATGGGTTCGTCATATGGATAAAAACTATCTCATTATCGTCGACACATTGTATCGACGATGGGTAGACTCGATCCTTCATCGTTGCCTCACTCATGAAGAGGCAGAGGTAGTTTTAAATCACTATCGTGGTGGAGCATGTGGTGGTCATATATCAAGGTTGGAAACATCCTAGAATATTTTTCTCGCAGGTTATTTTTGGTATACAATATTCAAGGATTGTGTTGAGGTGGTCAATAAATTCCATCCTTGTCAGGTTTTTACAAAGATGATGCACACGCGCCCTGCTCCCATATTTCCCATTTTATGACATGCCACCCAGATTTCTCTAGGGATCATCGTTACATCATAGTGGTCATGGACTACTTCACTAAGTGGGTTGAAGCCATGTCGACATTTACGAATGATGGTGAAATCACCGCAGATTTAGTTTTCAATCAGGTTATTGCTAGGTTTTGGATTCTGAGAGATATTGTCACTGACCATGTAAGTCACTTTAAGAACCATAGGATGTCAGAGTTAGCATCAAAACTGGGTTATAGACAGGAGAATTAATCTCCCTACTATCCTCAAGCTTGTTAGCACCGTCATTTTTCAGTTAGAGTGAGTCTTAGTCGAGTCATGGTCCATGTGTTAAATCATGTGAGGTCATGTAACAAACAATGAATGGGTCGAAGTCATCAAGTGGTCAGTTGGCCCTTGGAGTAGGGAAGGGACATCAGAATCAAACATGTGTAAGTGGTAAAGGTCTTTTCCCAAAAATTCGCGTCTTGTTAGAAGAGGAGGTTTTACGTGCCAAAGGTCAAGGAAATTTTTTAAAATAGGAGTCACGTCGACAGATGAAATGAACATCATCATCTCATTATGAAGTCAGAAAGGATGAGAAACCAAATCATGATGCTCATATCACGTATACTCTACAGCTCGTATCAGTTGTACTTTACACACATCAAAGTGTACCCATCACGCATATGTGCTGCGCAAATGTTGGGCCTGCTTTGAAACCTCTAGTCACCATGGATTCAGTGTCCCCTGTCATTATTGCATCTCTTGCCCATCCAGCTATAATTCGAGTTTCTTTGTATGTATTCTATTCACTAGCCCATTTTATGCACTATCTGTAATTTTCCCCTCAAGCCCTAAGTTTCTCACTGTGAGGAATTCGATTGCCATTAGTTGTGTCACAAACCCGAGTAAATCAAGATTATAGATTTGGGTCTATCCTAAATCCACTGCGCACACAGAACAAACACTCATTGCACCATGGAAACATCCCAGAACATAAGGAAAGGGGCACAAAGTGATAGAAATGTGGGGCTCGAACCTCAAAGCTTGACATTGGTAAATGAAGATCTGGATGTCATAGCATCTTTTGAACAGGTCGGATGCATGTTCTTTTGTAAGAAAATCCAAGGATTCAACGTGAAACTAGCAGAACAGTTTGTGCAAAGTTTCAATAGGATCCGTGCAGTAATTGCACAAAACACATTTCAGGTGACCAAGGAAACTTTTTCAGCCGTAACGAAGATCCATCCACATGGTGAAAGGTGGTCTAAACGCATGCTTTTTGATGTGCTATGCTACGAGGAATTTATCAAACAATACTATTTAAATGGGAAAGTAGAAGCATACATTCCAAGTAGATATCTACAAGAACCTTTTCGAAATCTCCCAAGGACGATTAGGAAATATTTCACCTATATTGGAGTTGTGATGTAGAAGTATCAAAGAGTGGATGGATAATCCGAAAGAGTAGTTGGATCATTGGTATTCGATGGTATTTTGGGATTTCAATGTGGGCTATACCTAGTTGTTGTGGAGGGAGTTTAGGAAAATCTTTAGAGATCTTTGGTGTAAGTGACTACTGATCAAGATGCCTTCTTGGGGAAGACGAGTTCTTGATCCTTGGGGCTTTGGATATACCAGTGGAATTTAAGCCTAGTTTTGAAAGTCCAAAAGGGTGGCTAAAGAGTACTCACACCTCTCCAATGCTATGATGTGGAGTTTATTTAGAGAATAAATATCAACCAATAAAATAAGGTCAATTCTAGAATCAATTGTAAAGGGAAACCTAGAAATTATAGATAAAATCGAAATGGAACTCCTTTGAGAGATTCATCTATAAAGAAACAAGACTCAAGAGTTAACAAATCTATTTTTGATTTATACATTCCATGAGGTATATAGTAGACAAGTTCAAATCAAAATGGAACTCCTTCGAGAGATTGGTCTATAAATAACCAAGACTCAAGAGTTAACAAATCTATTCTTGATTTATACAATCCATGAGGTAGACAGGTAGACAAGTTCAAGTTGCTACAAAAATATGGAAGGTTAAGTCATACAAACTTGAATAAGCATCCTAGAGCTTGAATAAGAAGCTCTAATGGAATCATCTCTCTTTACCATTATCTAATTGCAAATTCCAATCTAAAAAACCTCAATCCTAATGTTAATAACAATGACAATCTCGAAGGCTTTGAAGAATCCAATCGTGACTAAGGACCTAATATAAGAAATACATCAATTAATCTGAATTTTCCTTTAATATCCCTAGGATGGTCAATGGCCTACCTGTGTCTATCTACAGATGATTCAGAACTGTATCAGGTAAAAGATGCTTCAAATATCTAGAATAAATGCTACCTTGAAGTTGGGAGTTTCTAGTTTCTATTGATGTTTGCTTTTAATCATGATTTGATCTTTTCAAGGCATGGTTTATACAGTGACATCCAATGTTTGTAGTTATTAACCTCTGCTAATATCTATTGGTGACTTGTATATATATATTTTTTCCTTTCAAAGCCTCATCAAACTAGCTTGCATGTTTCTTTAAGGAATTTGCAAAATGAAAGAAACATAGAGGACCAAAAATGGAACTGTCGAGTATAAACTTACTCTGAGTTAGATTTTTAAGTGAAAAGATTCTCCTATAAGTGACATGCCACTTGAAGATAGGAGTGTGTTTTGGTTAAGTCAGCTTGGTTGTGGACATGGTACTCTCGCAGTGACTTTATTTTGCTTCACTATAAATCGAGTTAATTCCATTTTTAACTATTCTATTTTCTTCCAAAAAAATCTCAAGGAAATTCAAATTGAGCAACCATAGGCACAGAGCTAGCCTATTCGATCTAATTCAATCTCTTTTTTTCTTTGTTTTAAGAGATAGATGAAAAAACATCCTTTTATGCTCAATATAGTCACTAAATAATAATTGAGTCACTGTGAATAAAGAATCTATATATTGATGACAATAAGTAGTCGTAATATGTCAAATCTCTGAATAACAATAATTAGTAGAAATAGTCTCTTCTCAAATTTTACTATACAATAAAATACATAAAAATAACTACACGGAATGTAAGAAATACATCGATGTCTATAACTTTACTTACATATCTTCCCTCAATAGAAAATCCTAGCATAATTTCATTCCCAATGGTTATGATTACGGCGATGATAATTGTCATCTCGTTTTATGTTTCTCCATACACAACAAACAACGAAGTAGACAAAAATGAGGGAAATGAACACTACTATAATAAATATGGCCACATTCTTCCAATCGTGCTTCCATATTTCCCAAACTCCTGCTTTGCATGTGTTGCAGCCTTGGCAAAGCAAGTCTTGATGGTGGCTCCAAAGCCCACAGTTGGTATTAATATTGTTTGCAAATGAATACGCATTAACGCTATTTTCAATAGGTAAACTCCACCCTTTCCCATCGGTCGATATATATCCTATAAGAACACCCACAAATAGGTATACACTACCCTTACCCATCGGTCGACATATGTACTCTAAGAACACCCACGAAAGAATCTAAAATATTAAATATTAGCATAGCTGTAAACTAGTGGCTGGTGAATGCTGAAAGGTCAAAAAGTTTTGGATGGTCCAGAAAATGTGGCCATAAAAAGAAACGCACTGCTGCACATGACACACATTACCAAACCTGCCTGTAACAAAATCTTAATCTTTGTTAATCACTCAGACGTGGCAATCAACTAGCCATCATAGTGAATTTTAAATATGATCAAGTAAAAGTAAAAAAATAAACATGTAAACTAATGTGGTTGAAATCACAACCATTGATTTATTGGGACGACTAAGAATATTTCATCAATATTTAATCTTGTCCATCCAAAACTGATTAAGCACTAAAAACCTATTAAATGTACCCATTGTCAATAGTGTACACCTTTCACTTAATCACCCTTTCCCATAGATCGACAATCTCCTCCAAAAAAAACCCCAGACAATATTGCACAACTTATTGCAACCGAGGCCAATATTGTCAACAGAATTTATTATAACCACAATGTACCATAGGCCATTCTGCACATCAAGCAGCATGCATTCAATCCATTTCTGGTCAAAACCCTAGTCGTCCACTGTTTAATATTTAAATTTATTCTCGAAACATAACCATGTTTCGATCCCCGAGGCTTCGATTCAAAGCGTAAATAATCTGTCACCTAACGTCTCATCCCATAACCCAACAGGTCCTTAACAACCATGAATATTTTTTTCTATTGTTAATGGCCACATTATACGCCCAATACGTTAGTGAATAAAACAACATTATGACTCGAACCAACCCTAATTCCGACGTGTAATATCCACGAACTTTATCGATCGCCATAACTGTTGTAAACTTCAAAGAAATAAGCCACCCAATAATGAATTTACCATATTGGGTGGATTGTGAAGTTGAATTTATGGTTTATAAACATTGAATTCGTTACTTCCATCAGTGGATTTTGGAATGTTATGATAATATCTCTTATGGTTATTATTTTATTACATATAATTGCGAGGATTAAAGAAAAAAGATCTAAATAAGTCCCAGATTGTAGAAAGATCCAGATAAGGCCCATATCGTAGAAAGAATTCGAAGTTCAATGTCAAGTTTACAGAGCATATTTGAAAAAAAAATTGGCCCGTGTGTCCAAATCAAGCATTAAATCAATCATGGAAATAGATCTCAACTTTGTGCGTAGTAAACCTTTTTTATGGTCTAATTGTTCTTTTGATATGAAAATATGAGATGTTTTCTTATTCAACAAATTAAAAAAAAAAAAACCTCATTATGTTTCACATGAAATACACAATCCATGCTTTATCATAAATTTATATTTTCCTGAAACTAGACTGAGCTCTGTCATCGTGAAACTAGACTTAAAAAAGGCTTACGATAAAGTCAATTGACAATTTCTAAGGTTAATTTTTATCCAGATTGGGCTTAAGTGGGATGTCGCCCAATGGATAATGGTTTGTGTTACAAATGTTAGTATGGTTGTGCTTATTAACAATTCTCACACTTCTTTTTTTTAAATTTATCGAGGCTTGAGACAGGGATGTCCCCTCTCACCTCTTTTGTTCCTTCTTATAATAGATTGTCTAAGTAGGCAGATGAAAAAGGCAATCTCAAATGGATCTTTTAAAGGAATCAAAATAGTTGTTGACACTTTTATTTCATGCTTATTGTTCGTAGATGATGTACTCATTCTGGGGAATGCTAATTTCGAAGAGTGGTCCACTTTTCACACAATTTTAAGACTCTTTTGTAAAGCCTCAAACATGATCATCAATTGCCAAAAATCTTGTTTCATAGCTCAAAATATTGAACCGGATCTAGCTAGAAATTTGAGCACAGTTTTTAATATTCATTTCAAAGTGTTTGATGATGGGATGAAGTATCTTGGATACTTCTTAAAGGAAAACAATTACAGTGGTGGATTGGATCTGGCTAATTAAAAAGATAGAAAAAAGAATAGGAACCTAGTCTTTTCAGTGGCTTTCCCTTGGCGGAAGAGCCGTTCTTGCAAAGACAGTCCTATAGAGTATACATGTTTATTGGCTCAACTTAGTTAAAATTCCTTCAACCTTCCTGCATCGCATTAAACAACTTATCACAAACTTTATTTGGTGCGGGTACATAAAATCAAATGGCTTCCACCTAGCGAGTTGGAAAAAGATAGCACTCCCAAAGGATTGCGGAGGATGGGGATTACAGAATATTGAATGGTTTTCCCAAGCACTTGCAGTGAAGTCATGTTGGAGAGGCCTCTTTGGCGGTGGACTATGGAGCATAATGTTGTGAAAGAAATATATGAAGGGAATTGGTGTTCCCTCCTGGATTAAAAGAAATAATTTCAACTTCCCAACTGCCTCCATCATTTGGAGGAACCTTATGACAACTCCACCTATGATTCTAACGATAGACTGTGGGAAGCGAAAATCAAATTTCTCTCGGCCTCGATGCTTTTATTGGAGGTAATGACTTGTGTTTCTTGTCCCCAACACTTATTTATCATATTCACAATCTGAACATTTTCACTCTTACCCAAGAAACCCATCCCAATGTTATAGCCTCCCCGACTGAGTGGTTCGATTCAAACCAATTAAAGCTAAATGGAGTTCTTTCTATAGAATGGAACTCGTTCGTCCTCACCCTTCGAACAAATGGCATCACATTAACCAAATCCAATGGCCAACTAGTCTAGTCATGGAATTGTTCACTGGGTACTGTCCCTGCCAACTCAGCTTTTCAATCCATCATCTTTACAAATTATAAGGACAAGAAACGATGGTGGTACAAAGTCATCTGGGTTAAAATTCCAAGTAAAATTACATATTTTGTATGGTTATGTTTAAAAGATAGTATATTTTCCGAGGCCAATTACCAACGCAAAGGGAGAATCAACCCTTTTTATTGTAGTTTATTCTTAAATGCCAAAGATACAACAAAACACATTTTCACATCATGCAAAGTCTCAAAATCTTTATGGAAAGAGATCCTCACTCAATTCATGATCCAGGAGGATTGGGTAGGCCGGAATCTAGAAGGAAATATACTGAACTAGTTTATTAGACACCCAAGGAAGAGACACATCCCTTTCATGGTGATATGGGGCATTTGGAAGTATAGGAATAAGATTTTATTTGAAAATTGGAAAATACAAGATTCCTCCATTGCAAAAAAGATTTTTCTATCAATCCAAGAATTACAAGAAGATTCAAATCCAGAAAGGTTGGATTACATTCTAAGTCCTATATATTTTGATGAATCTCCAATTGGCTTCTTTGATGGGGGATGCTTTAGGAAATAGGTGTGGCATTGGTTTATATATCAAACTCAACAACGCTCACAACTTTGAAGCCTTTTTTTGGAGGAGGAGAGGGAAACAATATGAAAGCATAACTTTTAGGACTTTGGGGACTTTTACATTTGGCTACACTTCTTTCTCTGAGCCGTTTAATGATACTCAGCGAATCCAAATCTACCATTGAATGGATTAAAGGTGTCTCAAGAATCAATTGTATCTACCTCATACCTTGCTAGTAGAAAATAAAAACTCTTCAAGATCAGTTTGAAAGTGTAAAATACATTCATGTGCACAAAACCTTCAACCATATCGTCAATCAGCTCTCAAAATAGTCACTGGATTGTTCCCTTAGGTGGCTCTTCCTTGAGGAGAATATAGATGGAGTAACAATGCACACAGAAAAAGTCTCTCTGTTCTAATATCATTATGTCTTTTCCAGATCTTAGTTTTTGTTATAAGACAATATTACAATGAAGTAATTGTACTTAAGTGGACAACAAGACATTATCCAGGATGAAATAGTTATATATGTTTTGTAGCCAAGTTACATGAAACTTTTGATTTTCTCATGATCTTATTGAGAAATATAGAGTCAAAAGTAGACTATTAAAATATATGTACTTATGATAGTTTCACTTGATTCTTAATAGAATAGCAGTGAAATTGTTTTTTTCTTTGTGAAAAAATAATACTGTGCAATCTACTAGCTTTGACTTTGTGTGCAAATATTTATTAGGGTCTTAAAAAGATTACTATGAAGGTTCATTGTTATCAACTATTTTTTGAAAGAACTCATTAGGCCATTATATTTTAAAGTTTTTGCTAGTTGTAGCATTTCCTTGAGCTCAAATGACATTAACTTGAAAATTGAGATGGACAAATTTGACATTTTTTAAGGAATGATATATGTGGAAATCACCCAAATAAATGGTTGTGTTTGTCCATGTGAACTTGTAGTATCCCATATCCGACTAGTCTAGGAAATGTTGTTAATCTGCTATATCTTCTATCTTATCAAATACACTAGGGGTTTCTCGATGCATTTAAGACGTGGGTTCTAACATGATTGGTGTTTTTTTGCATGTGTGTCTGGATAAATAATTTGTTTACAACATGTTATCACCCTATAAGTTATAGGATCAACTGATGACTGGAATATTATCTCTCTCTAGTGTTTTTGTTGACAAATGATTTTTCATTCTACAAATAATTTGAAAAGAAAGAAAAAGAAAATAAAAAGAAAATAAAGAAAAAAGAAAATAAAGAAAAAGAAAGAAAAGAAAAAGAAAAGAGGGCATAAAAGAATTTCAATAAATCCCCATGCAATAATAGTAACTTCATCCATACCTTTCAAGCATGGCCAAGTTCTTTTTAAAATTGATGTTGATAGGGTTAGTTAATAAGTTTGGCTAAACCGTTTAATCTTAGCCAAAGTATCTAGATTAGATTAGTGAATAAATCTAGCCAGACTATCTAATCTTGGTCAGATAGCCCTAGGGTGGAGTAAGTTCTTAGCCCAATAGTCTAATCTGGGTTAATTGTCATAGGGAGTGTTAGCGCTCTGTAATTTTCCCAAGGCTGTGATGGCAGTCACAGAGGCAACATCAAAACCGCTTCGAGTCTTGGGTCTAGCCCTCCAAGACTCAGAGAGGGATCTCTCTGTCTAGTATAAATTTGTTTGAAGAGAATATTAGGCTAGTTAATGAGTTCATAGTTTGGATTTTTTAATTGGTAAGAGCAGAGAAAAAGGAACCATGGGCAATGGAGTCACTGCAACGAATGATCAAAAATCCATGTTAACAGGCTAATATTTGCATGGCAAGGTAGACAACTCATTGGATCCTTTAACTTAAATGAAATGGGTGATATGAAATAGGTCAAGGAATCCAAGTAAACACAAAGCAACTAAGAATTTTGCGTTCAATCTTGAGTGGAAAACATAAAAAACTATACCAAGCCAAAGACAGAGGGTGCATTAAAACCAATTCTGTTCTTAATCTTCTTGGAATAATTCAGAGGAAGACATTAATTATGATAACATAGAAACAAATTAACACAGAGGGATGCACATCACCAGTCGAAATAGTCACAAGAATCCTGCATCATAGCACTGTCTCATTGAATTGATGAAAAAACACTGAAAGCTCACGCGCTGTTTTACAAAATATTTTAATCCATGGTCCTCGACTGATCAACCCTTACATTAAAAATCATCTATGAATAAATAGGGGAGATCACCCAACAAGTTTTGAGAGTTTGTTTAAACCACCTCGGCAAAAAATAGCCACAAATCCCACCAAATCTGGAACTGTCCGCCATGAAAGACGGACCGGTTTTCTGCGAAAAAGGGGTCCAAACAGACGTTGGTTTCTCTTCAAAGATGACACCTGGGAAAAAAATGAAGGATTTTATTGGATATGGGAATGTGTCGAACAAAAATCTCCTTCGGTTTGTCCAAATTCGTCCCCAGCTGGCCGTAACAGCTCCCGCAAAATCAGGAATGTAACAAAAAAACAAAAATCTGGAAAAAAGGGCCTCGAAGATGGCTTCGATTCTCCCTTATCATAGCTTCGTTGAAAAAATAGAGAGAGGTTTTTGTTCTTCAGCCCGTGATGAGAAAACACCTCTCTCAGATTTTTAAAATACGTCTTCATTTGGCCAGAATCTGTTTTGAAAGAAGACGTAGTGAAATAAGAAAAACTGGCAAAAAAAGGGAAAAATAGTTTTATTTTCGGGAAGGCGGTATTCCGGACCCCCCCCTGAGGTGGTAAGCGGTTTT
>SNQJ01S0038498.1:29031-42702 GCA_010110895.2 Picea sitchensis
AATCTAATAAATAACTAAAAAATGTAATGTTACCATGGCATTTGGAATTTTTATCCAACTCTTGTTTTTATCTCAAAAACACCCCCAAACTTTACGCATGTAATCTAGAATATTGCACCATTGGTTTTTTACTTCATCAATTCTAAGTAACTCCTCTCTCGCCCATCATTTTCCTCCATTTTTTATTTTTTTTTCCAATCCCCATCCTATGGGGTTCCAAGTAACTCCTCTCTCGCCCATCATTTTCCTCCATTTTTTATTTTTTTTTCCAATCCCCATCCTATGGGGACCCCTATGAGTGAGATAAATGTGCACCCATGCCTTTCGTTCACATGTGTTACTTTTTGTAACTCGGATAGGTATTTCTATAAGGGTGTCTACTTGCAGAAATCGTCATTAAATATGTCCTATGCTTTTTCTAGAATTCGCTTTATTAATTTATTAATAAAGTGAATGTATTTTTATAAAGTAACTTTTAATTAATAAAGTGACTAAGTTAAAGTCACTTAATGATTTAATTAAAAGAGAGTAGTTGATCTTACAATCTAGTATTGATTGTTGAGATTAAGTAANTTTATTAATTTATTAATAAAGTGAATGTATTTTTATAAAGTAACTTTTAATTAATAAAGTGACTAAGTTAAAGTCACTTAATGATTTAATTAAAAGAGAGTAGTTGATCTTACAATCTAGTATTGATTGTTGAGATTAAGTAAATCACTCAAGAAAAAAGACAAAGAGGGTAAAGGAAAAGACACAATGATTTTTCATTTCACAAGTCAAGTGAGATGAAGAGGAAAAATGAGATCTGATTTTTCAGCTTGGTAAGAAAAGAAAAACAATAGCATGATTCCCAAGGTAGGTTTCACACTTCTCGAGGTAGAACATAAACTGAGGTAGCATGTCTTTTGAGGAAACATAGATTTTAGGGTAGCAAGTCTTTTGAGGCAACATGGTATTTGAGGTAGAACATCTTTTGAGGCAGTATGGTTTTAGAGACAACACGTCTTTTGAGGTAGAACATATTTCAATGCAACATGTATTTCGAGGTGGCATATCTTTAAAGGAAACTACATTTATTGTAGTAGGTATAGATTTGTACAAATCTGTATGGACAACCTCGGTTATTAGAAGCACACAAATTGAAGCAACATTGTGGTTCAGGTTTCTTGATTTGGTTTGTGGTTTTATTTTCTTCGAGTCATTTTCCCTGTGAAGGGAGCTCTTGTAAGTTCTAATGTTATTTTATGAAGAACCGATTTGGAAGAGTAGAAAAATTATTGTGTATTGTGTGATTACTTTTCTCATTTTTGTGTGATTATTGTGTATCAAAGTTCTTTCTGTGAGAGAAAAACATATCTATTGTATTTAGTGCAAATCTCTCTAGCGGGTTAAAGGGAAGAGAAAATCTATTGTGCTCTGTGCAAATCTATTTAGCAGGTTAAAGGACAGAGCAAATCTCTTTTATTTAGTTCAGATCATCCATGTTAGTAACTAGTGTGAAGTTTGAGGATCAACTAGATGGGGATTCAAATTGTTTTCCTTGGAAAGAAAGAATGTCAATGATCTTGAAAGAACAAGATTTGTGGGAAGTCATGATCGACCCTCCTCCAACTCCAATGCATACCTCAGGGGGTACGCCAGTAGTGGTAGACCCAAAAATGTAGGTAGCATGAAATAAGAAGGATATAAAGGTGAAAAGGGTGATCCTTGAGGCCATCAAGGATCATCTAATCCCACATGTTGACCATATTTAAGAAGATACTGAATTCCCTTGTGTCACTCTTTCAAAGTCAAAATATGAGTCAAAATATGATCTTCAAAACCAAACTTGGAGAGTGTCGAATGTCCATCTCAGAAAATATAAATAACTACCTCATGAGCATCAAATATATCTGTGACCATCTTGCAACTGCAGGAGAAACAATACTTGATGTAGAATTAATGAATGTTGCTCATAATGGGTTTTCCAATGCTTGGGAACCATTCATCATGGGAATCTGTGCCAAAGATAAACTCCCTAATGGAGAGACTTTGGGATGTCTGCACTCAGGAGGAGACTTGTAAAGATTCCATATATGGAAAGAATGGAGTGGGTGCAACAAATGAAAACTTGGCCTTGGTTACCAAAACCATGAAAGGCAAAGAAAAGGTTTCCAACAAGGGTAAAATTTAGGGAGAGGGACAACAATATGGGTAGAAGAGAGATATGAGAAAGATCAAATGTTATATCTTCCATAAGAATGTCCACTTCACTTCTCAGTGTCCAAAGATAAATAAAGGAAAAGGAAAGTCACAAAAACAATTGCAATGACTCCAGAGACACAGTTGAGTAAACTTGCATCCATGTTCGAGAATGATTATGCATTCGTGTCTTTCCTTTCTACCAGAACTACTCCTAGCGGTGCATGGTAATTGGAATGTGGTGAATCCTGCAACATGATAGAGGCTAGAGATATTTTTAGTAGTCTTTTAGAGGATAAATCATATCTACACATTCGTCTTGGCGATAATAGCATGTATGTAGTGCGAGGTCAGGGGACAATGCAGTTCCATCTTAAGTTAGGGAGTTAATTTAATGCGAAGGAGGTATTCTATGTACCTATCCTAAAGAAGAACCTATTTTGCATCTCAGTCATGGATGAGAAAGGTCATGATGTGAACTTCTAGAAGGGGAAGGTGTTCATTCACCCATAGGGAGCCAGTCTAGACACTGTTATGAGGATTGGAGTTCAGGATGGAAACCTTTATATACTTCATGGCCAACCTACGTAGGAATTTTTACACACCAGTGAGATCTTGTGCAATATGTGGCATATAAGGAAGTGCCATTTCCATGAAAAATCTCTACCATTACTGAGGAATATTGTTACTAGGCTTCAACAATTCAGTATGGACCAATAGGGGGTGTGAAAAGGTTTTTCACTTGGAAAGAATGCCAAGGCATAACTTCCTAATAGTGGGACTCAATCCAAGGGAATCTTGGATTTGATACATTCAAAAATTGGAGGGCCTATATCAGCATCTTTAGTGAAGGGCACATCCTACTATGTTACCTTCATTGATGACTTCTCCAGGAAGACCTGGATCTAATTCATGAAGACCAAATATGAGGTCTTCAGTCACTTCTGAGATTTTAGAGCTTGGGTGGAGAACATGATAGGAAGGAATATCAAAGTATTGAGGACATTTAACATGAGTGATTTTACCTCTACAAAATTCAATGATTTCTACAAGGAGGCATATATCAATAGGGAGAATATAATGGCCCACAACCCGCAACAGAATGGGGTTGCAGAGAGGAAAAATGGGTCTATCATCAATGTGGTGAAGGCCATGATGCATGAATATAGTTTTCCTATATTTTTGTGGGTAGAGGTATGAAATACAACTGTGTATTTGTACAATAGGATCCCACACTAGATACTAGAGGGTAAAACATCAAAGGAGGCGTTCATAGGAAACATACTTAATATAGGATATCTCAAGATTTTTGGTTATCTAGCCTACATCCACATTCCTGTGGAGAATAGGACAAAGTTTGATCCCTCAAGGGAGAGGGTCATTTTGGTGGGGTATAGTGAGGATTTGAAGGCCTATAGAGTGTTCTTGTTTAATTAGTGAAAGATAGTGGTGAGTTGAGATGTCAAGTTCAAGGATAAAATGACATCTAGGAAATATCAAGACCTACCATGAGTTGCAAAGGGTCCACAAGAGGTGGGACCAAAGGATGAGCGAAGAGAAGAGACTTCTAGTGTAGGGTGCCAGGATATAGTAGAGGTGGAGGAGAAATCATCCCCTTCGACTTTAGTTAGGAGGCCCAGGTAGTTTTAGCATACCTTGAGGGATGATCGGGAGCATGTTGAGCCTCTCAGGTCCACGTTCAGAGAGAGAAGAACTCCATGGAAATTTCGACAATATATGGCTTTGATGACCAACATCATAGAATCAAAGAACTCCATGTTTGAGGAAGCATCCAACCAACAGGTGTGGAGAGATGCCATGGTGGAGGAGCAAAACTCCATCATGAGGAATAATGTTAGGGAGATTATGTAAAGACCAGAGGGGAAGTCAGTTGTGACTTCCAAGTGGCCTTACAAGGTAAATCATGTATCATATGGTAGTGTGGATATTTACAAGGTCATATTTATGGCTTGTGGGTTTTCTCAGAGATAGGGAGTACACTACAAGGATATGTTTTCTCCTATATCCAGATACTACTCTATTTCAGTAGTTATCTCTATATATTATGATATGGGATGGATCATCCATCATATGGATGTGAATACCACCTTCCGCAATGGAATCATTGAGGAAGAGGTATGCATTGAGCGACCAAAGGGGTTTCATGTCGATGACATGGAGAGAAATCTATGCAGGCTTAAGAAATCCCTGTATGGACTCAAACAAAAACCTAGGGCTTGGTACTCTAGGATCAACAATTATCTGCAATGCATGATATTCAACAAGAGTGAGGTATATCCCAACCTATACTTCTTGTTGGTTAGATATGATATCCTCATCTTGGTGTTGTATGTGGATGATCTCATTCTAGCTCATTGATGTATCTAGTCAACACTCGACCAAATATATATTTTTCTCTTAACATGATCCAGGTGGATATCAGTGGCCACCCACCTTTTCGAACTCGCTCAAAACAATTTTTTGGCAATTTTGGTAATTTACTATTTTTAGCAGTTTTTCGGGTCCTGAACTTCCGGAGCCATTTTGAGGCCCTAAACGATGTTTTTTGGGAAAACAGGGAGAAACACGGAATAAAGTTTGATGTTGCTCACACAAAAGTTGTCTTCCTCGGATAGATGTTTCTAACGGTGTATCGATCACCCCAAACAGAGATCGTATGCAAAATTTATGCCCCTCAGAAGTTGACGTATCAACTACCCCCATCGAGGCCCGTAAACCTTCTGGATTTTCATCTTCTGGGGTTAGGGTTTTGGATTTTCATTATGTTAAAAAGGCCCTTAGAGCCTCATTGTAAATATCATCTTCTTGCAAATGCGAGTATCCGTCACATCTCTTCTCAGAGATAAGTTTCTACCATTCTAGAGAGCCTTTCCCTCTGTATTTTTACAGTCTCTATACATTTATTTCATTAATAGAAATTGTGTATTACTGTATCTCTATGTTTATGGTTGCATCTATGATACATTTATGTTATATTATTGGATATCTGTTATATATTTGTGCATTTCTTTATTATATCTCCGATCTCATTTCGTGCCGAAAATAATCTGGATCAGTGGTATCAGAGCAGGTTGTTCTTGATCATTTTTTCAGTGCATGTCCCTGACGAGGTCCGAGTATATCAAGTTGGGTCTCGATCTTGTATCTCTTGAAGACAATCTCTATTGCACACCCAATAAACCCTCAACAGCGGAAGAAAATAAAAACGCAGATGATCCTATCAATCGGTTGCTTGAGCAAGCTCTCACGCGACAGAGGGACGAAATGATGGAGAATTTTTCCCACATCCTTCAACGCCTGCCGATAGAAATAGACGCATCTTCATCAAATAGCCACTTTGGAAGCACCTCTCCTTTCAAGGTACAATTTAATTTTGATATTCCTGTATTTGAAGAATAGATAGATGCATAAGCCCTAGACAAATGGTTAAATATGCTAGAAGGTTATTTCTTTCTTCACGATTTTTCCGATAGAGAAAAGATCACCTTTTCACTCCTTAAATCTCTCCCCCATGTCAAACATTGGTGGGAAAATTACAGGGAGAAAAGTTCCATAGAGGAGTCTGGAATATATGCGGTCGAGCCCACTTGGAATTTTTTTGTGGATGCGGTAAAGGAACATTATTACCCTGTTGGCAACTATGATGACCAATACATGAGATGGACCACACTACGGCAAGAGAGGGGCCAAGTAGTTCCAGAGTTTACCAATAAATTCCATACCTTGTGCACCAAGTTGGGTATCAAAGACTCTGAACGACATTTAGTTTTGAAATACCGTGGGGCTGTACACAGATACATCCAAACTGAAATGGATTTTTTGGATATCTCATCACTTGGTGTTGCTTATCGATATGTTGTTAAAATCGAGCAGAAATTTAAGAACCAGAAAAAATGGGAGTTCAGGTCTACAAATCCACAACAACCAAGGTATGAGAAAGACAACCCTAACAAACAATCTTCCAAAAACCAGTCCAAGCCATAGAAAAAGAAGGGTCACAGAAAGACAAAGGACACTGCAAAATGGTGTGATTTCCACAAAATCCTCTCGCACAACTCCGATGAATGTCACTCAAAATAGTCATTGGTGCCCGAGATCAAAGACAAGGATTTGAACCCTCATTCATAACCTGATTCTGAAAATAATGGTAAAAGACAGGTCATCGACGCAGACCCCACTGCTATTGTCGCGACTGCAACAATTCAACTAGAAGAACCAATAGATCTTGAAGAGGGGGATCACCTTTTTCATTCATAGATGTGGGTGAAGGGGACCCCGCTACATTTTATTGTTGATAGCGGAAGCTAGAAGAACCTCATCTCAGCAGAGGTTGTCAAACAGTTGGGATTGTCAACAACACCACACCCACAACCATACAACATTGGGTGGTTTAGACAAGGACAAGATCTTTGTGTCAGCCTGCAATGTCGATTGTCATATGGCATCCAACCCTTCAGGGATGAGTTATTATGTGATGTTTCCCCACTGAATGTCTGTGATGTTCTATTGGGCCAGCCATATATGTGTAAGTGCCATGCTATTTATGAGTCTCGACCCTGTAGTATCATTGTTACTTTGGGGGGTCATCTCTACAGAATACTAGAGGTAATTATGACTATTGTCCCACCTAAAAAGTGTTGCAAGGTAGTATCTCATACCAAAAAAATTATCTTTTTCACAATCTATTCAAAAGGTGAATAGAAGGATACTGTAACCACTACATCCTTGAACCAAGCACCTTTTATCCAACAGAAGCAGGTCGACAAGATTGCAACAAAATGAAAAGATTCCTTCTGCACACAGTCATCTCATGTATCTAGACTGGTTAGAAAGGTCCAATCCTTACAGCCACAAGTTCATGAAAGCAACTCACCAAGATTCAGATTCAACAATCGCTTTCCCCTCTCCCCTGGGAACTCAACGCAATGGAGACCATTTCTTCCTAAGGATGGAGGATTGATCCAGGTGGATATTGGTGTTCACCCACCTTTTTCAACTGGCTCAAAATAGTTTTCTGGCAATTTTGGTTATTTACTATTTTTAGCAGTTTTTCGGGTCCTGAACTTCCAGAGACTTTTTTAGGCCCTAAATGACATTTTTTGGGAAAATGGGGAGAAACATGGAACAAATTTCGATGTTGATCACAAAAAAGTTGTATTCCTTGGATAGATATTTCTAACGGTGTATTGATCGCCC
Source organism: Picea sitchensis (assembly GCA_010110895.2). Classification (NCBI taxonomy): domain Eukaryota; kingdom Viridiplantae; phylum Streptophyta; class Pinopsida; order Pinales; family Pinaceae; genus Picea; species Picea sitchensis. The sequence continues at coordinate 36,433 of SNQJ01S0038498.1, forward strand.
CAAATGGAGATCGTATGCAAAAGTTACACCCCTAGGAAGTTGACGTATCAACTACCCCCATCGGGGCCCGCAAACCTTTTGTATTTTCATCTTATAGGGTTATGGTTTTGGATTTTACTTATGTTAAAAAGTCCCTTAGAGCCTCATTTTAAACATCATCTTCTTGCGAATGCGAGTAGCCATCACATCTCTTCTCAGAAAGAAGTTGCCACCATTCTAGCGAGTCTTTCACTCTGTATTTTTACAATCTCTATACATTTATTTCATTAATAGGAATCGTGTATTACTGTATCTCTGTGTTTATTGTTGCATCTCCAATACATTTCTATTATATTATTGGATATCCACGATATATCTGTGCATTTCTTTATTATATCTCCGCTCTCATTTCGTGCTGAAAATAATCTGGATCATAACACCATGATCCAGCTCATGGTGGATTTGAGAGAGGTTTACTAGGTTCCAACAAATCACATGCTCAGATACTTCCAAGCCACATTAGGACATGGATTGCAGTACCTTGGTGGATATGGTGTGAGGTTAGAGGGGTTCTATGATTCATATTGGAAAGGAAGTGATACATATCAGAAGAGAACTTATGGGTGCTGCCTCAGTTTGGGTTCAACAGTAATTTATTCATTCATCTGGAATTAGACTTCATTAGCACTGATTTCAAAAAAGGCAGAGTACATGGTGTCTAGTCTAGCTAGTTGTGAAGCCATCTGGCTTCACAAGCTACTCGCAATATTGTTTGGTCAGGAGCTTGAGTCGACAGTGATCCACTGTGATAAGCATATTTGCATCAAACTCTTGGACAATCCAATGTTTCACTATAGGTAAAAGCACATTCAAATTGGGTACAACTTCATCAAAGACAGGGTACATAAGGGATAAATTCAACTCCAATATATTCCTACAGAGGAGCAGTTGGCAGACATTTTCACCAAGCCCTTAGTCAAGGGAAAGTTCATCTTTTTCAGAGACAAGCTTCAAGTGGTGGAGAACAAATTCCTCGCTAAGAGGGAGTGTTATTGTTTGTAGCTTGGATAGGTATTTTTGTAAGGGTTTACACTTGCAGAAATAGTCATTAAATGTATCATATACTTTTCCTAGAATTCACTTTATTAATTTATTAATAAAGTGAATGTACTTTTATGAAGTGACATTTAATTAATAAAGTGACTAAGTTAAAGTCACTTAATTATTTAATTAAAAGAGATTCGTTTATCTCACGATCTAATATCGACCATTGAGATTAGGTAAATCTCTCAAGACAAAAGGCAAAGAATGTAATGGAAAAGACATGAGGATTTTTCATTTCCCAAGTCACATGAGTTGAAGAGGAAAAATCAGATCTGATTTTTCAGCTTGGTGAGAAAATAAGAACAACAACACCCTTCCCAAGGCAGGCCACTTGCTTCCCGAGGTAGCATGGAAGTCGAGGTAGCATGTATTTTTGGGTAGCATGTATTTTGAGGCATTGTGTCTTTTGAGGTAGCACATAAATCGAGGAAATACATCTTTTGAGGTAGCACAGATTTTGAGGAAGCACATCTTTTGAGGAAGCATGATTTTCGAGGAAGCAGATCTTTTGAGGTGGCGTGATTTTTGAGATAGCACATCTTTTGAGGCAACATAGATTTCTAGGAAGAACATGTTTTGAGGTAGCATGTATTTCGAGGAAACTCCATTTATTGCAGTAGATACAAATCTATACATAAGACCTCATTGATTGGAAGCACATAAATCAAAGCAACGTTGTGGTATAGGTTTGCATATCTGGTTTGGGGTTTTCATTTCTAAGAGTCATTTTCCATGTGAAGGGAGCCCTTGTAATTTATGATGTTATTTGATGAAGAATTGATTTGGAAGAGATGAAAAATTATTGTGCACCGTGTGATTTCTTTTCTCATTTTTTCTGCTCCATGGAAGAGTTAATTATTTCAACAAAGTATTTAGATTTGATATGTTTACTTAGTTTGTTGATATAGATAAATTAACAACATTAGGTGCATATGGAAAAAAATAAATGTGCCTCATGTTAAGGAAATGTGTGTGTGTGTGTGTGTGTGTGCACCTGTCTTTAACAAAAGGTGTGTACATCTCCCAAAATGTTGGAAAAAAGACTCTAACTTGAAAATTTATTCCTAAAATTTGCATATGGAATTTTTTTGAAGAATATAGGAGAATGATGGCATAGTTTTCCTCAACATAAAGGATCCAGAGGTCATGGAATCCCTATTATATTATATCTTTCTCAAAATTTTCAAAATCCCAAATATGCATGCCCAAAAACAACTATTGCAAACTCTTGTAGGGTACTGGGAACTTGACCAAGATGCCTTTATCATGGATGATAAAATACCCAAGATCAAATTTGATTACATATACTTCCTTACAAGATTTTATCATGAGTAATTTCAATGACCCTCAAAGGAGGAGGTCATGGAAGCAATGGCATGGCTATAGAAGAGTATGTCAACAATTATTGTTCTGTGGGGGCCCAGAAAATGGGATCCCAAGTCCTTATCTATATAATAGAGAATATGATATCGAATACCATCCGTCTTAAAATTTATTAGGTTGCCAATTATATAGCATTGAACCATGAATCACACCCACAAGTGTTATTTGGGGTATATTTCCTAAGATCCATAATTTTTTACTGGTAGATAGGGCTTCTAACAAACATGAAATCCCAAATGAGATATTGCAAGATGGGGAGATTGAAGAACTTCAAGTGTGGGAGTATTCTTTTCTCATTTTCCTTGAGAATATACCTTTTATGTGCCCCCACATCTACTTGAACCACCTAGAAAAAATTATCCCATGATGGTTCATTGGGACAATTTTATATACAAGCTTGGAAGCACGTGTGTCACCAGTGCTTTTGATGACAACTTTTCTGACTGTTGATCTCACCAATTGATATCTATTGATGAATACCCTTATGATGGCATGGGTTTCCATAGAGATATTGAGATAGAATTATTCCATGATGTTGCATGGGGTGACATTAATAAGAACAACATTTTATCTTTTAAAGTTATTCAATTTTTTTATATTTTCATTTACAAAAAAGTAAATGTAAGAGTTAAACAATTTTTTTGGTATCTAGAGTGACTAAAAAAATACTCTAGTGATGTAGATGTAGTACCAATTTAAACTAAAATATATACCATGCACAAATAAATGGATATAGGTGAGGATCATATTGAAGGAGAGGATGACATGGTTTTATGGCCGATCTAGAGGAATCTGAAGGGGTTAACCCACTGGGTATGAATGGAAGAAGTAGAAGGCCTCTAAGAATGCATCAAGAGACAAGTGAGAGGGTGACCATGGGTATGGGTACAACGTTTTTGATGGGTGGCCAATGCCATCGTCTACTATCACGAGACTCATGTGAAGCCAAGACCTAAGGCTTAGTTTTCATATGGACACTATTTTTTTTTGTATCAAATGATTATATATATGTATCATCAAGGGATAGCATGATTGATTTTGTATAGAAATCTACAAATTTTATACTCAATGAAATTATTAATACAATATTTATAGAGCCCTTGGTGTTACTTATGTTTGAAAAAATAATTTACTTTCTTATCATGTTGTGTACATGCATAATTTTTTTTCTTCAGTTAATGTGACAAATGGCAATCTAATACATAGTTAGCCAATGAATTAGATAGATAATTAAAAATTCTCAAAATGTTAAGATATGTAATGAACTAAAAATAATGCTGAAGAAGTCACACCTACAAAAAAAAATCGAGAAACGTAGGTTCATTAACATGGTACACACCATGTAGCCATGACACCACCAATTGTGGATTTCGGTGAACTTGTGCTAAATTCCATGTGAAATGGATTCTTATAGAAATTCAATTGCAAGATTGTACTCAGCCACATTATTCATTACAGGCCCCAAACAAGAACTTATTGAGGTCACAAGTTGGCATGTGGGATTAAATCACCCAAGCGATCGAAGAAAGGTTTTGAGAGTGGGGACTGACACCATACACAAATCCCACAAAAATAGGTGTATATGACAACATCTACCAACCAAGAACAAATCATTTTAGAAACACTGAAAGAAACCAGAAATAAGAAATTAAGTAGAAAAAACATACTAATGTATAATAATTACAAGGGAAATTCTTAGGCATTGTTGCTTAAGGATAATTTTTCCTCAGATAGAGCCCATTTTGGGGAAAATAGAGAATTTCTTCTCCATAGTTCTCTAACTTATAATATCCCTTGTTGAGGACATGATTCGCAATGTAAGGAATATGCCACATCAAACTAAATTTTCCTAGCCCTGAACCATCCTTATCTTAGTCATATAGCAAAGCTAAGTATCCTTATGAGAAAACTTGAGGGAAAATAAACTTATCATACTATGTGTTAACACACTTTTTATGTGCTTCATTCACAGTAGCCACATAGTTGTGATTCTAATCAAGATGTTTCAAGTGAATGGGACATTATTCTAAGGATGTAGTGTTAGGGAGGAGATATAAAAATTTCTCTAGCAAAGGAACTTCACAATCAATTGAAATTGATTCCACCTCATGAATGAGTTGAAAATGTGTAAAACTTGTGTTGAACTTTACGAAGGCTTGATATGCCCATATAGTTAGAAAAATAATTAAATGCCACTCGAATTTACTCATATTGATTGTCTGTACGAGAATGGTTTTCAAGGAATTATTGACCATGATCTGAATTTGATCTTCATATAATTTTTCATCTATCTTGGTACATTCTAGGTGGAAGAAATTGGAAGAGTCAACCTCCATAGCCTTTTTAGCAGCAGGTCCCAATTTGGAAAACTAGGTCCACAAAACCATTTGAAATATTCTTCATCCATTTTGAGACATCAAATGAAATGTTTTTAGGTCCAAACTTACTATAATGGAATATGACATACTCTACACACTTATACCTTTCCAAGAGTGCAAGAATCACCTTAATTGGAGCTTGTATGCAAAAGTTATGCCTCCTGTAAGTTTACCTACCTAGATTGACCACCATGGTATGAGTGGATGCCACGTCACCCCCCATTACTTAAACATGTGGGGATAGCCACATAATGTATTTTAAAGAACATATTATAAGGTACAAACCTTATCACTAATTAAAGGATGAGGAAGTCAAATCCCTAACCCTAGACGACCATCAGGCTATGTTAAATATCAAGCCACTAAGAGGAGAAAGGGTACCACTATTTTGTATTGTACTTATTCCATAGTTGAGTAAAGCATCCAAGGAGTGGTATTTTGAGAGCATAACAGAGGAGGTAAGATGTTTTGTAGCTTCCATTCATGCCACATTGTCAAAGGAAACTCCATAGTGAATGTCTCTTTCTTTGTACTTTCTTTCCATAACTAAAAACAAGAGAGCAAAGCACCGGCCTCACCTTCTAGATAGGTTTTCTCTCATATTGGGTTTCCCGTGATACATCTTTCGTTCAATTGTGTGGGTGGTTTGTATATTTTTGTCTATTCTTTCATCTTCGTATTCAATTAATTTCATAAATTCTAGCAAAGATAATAATTAACTAATCTGGGATCTAAGGAAATAAACAACAAAAATCTAAGATTTTAGAATAGTTTAAAGATTTGATGTAATGAACTATTTCATTGGAATATCCATGGAAGTTTATAGATCATATTGTCTCTACTTTCCCATTAGCATACGAGTAGTACGGTGATGAGTGCTCCTAGAAGAAGTCTCACTTGGTTGGTAAAGTTGACATCATTTTATTCTAAAAGTGACTCCTAACAAATTTACCAACTTGAAGAGAACCATCGAGAGTTCTTGTTTTCTTAGAGGTCATATTTAGTGGTTGTTTTTACCTCCATTTCAAAAAGTGGTTGGTGGTTAAAATTGTGACTTGTTTGAAATCATGACCTTGACAACTGATACCATTGTAGAAAAATAGCCATCGAATCGAAAAGTGATGCTTCGAGTATCACCATTTTTTAGAGTTAAAATAAAAACTCAATTGAAAATGTGGCCTTGACAACTAGTACCATCGCAAATAAAAATATTAAAATCGTCTCCTAAATCGAAAGCTTGAAAAACCATTTCCTAATTAATTTTATTATTTTTTTAATTTACATTAAAAATGAAAAATAATAAACTATAAACAAATAAAAAAAAAGATAAAATAATTCCTTTAGAAAAAAAAAATGCATCGGAAAAGGAAGAACTTGAAAACATCTGAAAAAGTGAAAAAGTTAAAAATAGAGAAAATAACACGGT